>CBVK0101726672.1:0-14914 GCA_900067695.1 Picea abies | reverse complement strand
TTGCATAACTCCTTGATCTTATGCATAGGTTTCATTGGAATATATATATCATTGCTCCCTTTATTTTTTGGTTTGTGATTCTTAATAGGTTCAGAATCCCACAAATCCAAGGATGGAGTAAGCACGACACTAGAAAGGATTCAACAATGTTTAAAAAGTATGTTATTTATCCCTCATTGAACTAGCTTACGTTACAATGAAATCTAAGGAGAAACTTGTATTCTGCTATGTTTTGTTCTAATTTATTGTTGAACTTAGGGAGATTAGTTTGTGTCAGCACTTACCAATTTGTCCAGTAATAGTAATAAATGAATCATGAAGAACACTTGTCTATATATATATTATGAATTATTTTCTAAACGTGTTTATATTTTGTAGCATTCTATGTAGCACTCATATAGATGCTGTGAATGAATGTGAAATGAATGCATGGATTGAGTTGGAAGTTTCATATATTCAATATTACTTCATGATTTTTATGAAACCTATGGTATCTATGATTCTCATGTCATATCAGGTGATACCATATTTAGTTCATGAATATTGAATATGTTGGTGCCTATGGGGTATTTTTTGGTAAAGCCTTTCAAACCCTGGGTCTGAAACCTCGAGCAAACAATTGGTTCCATTGTCAAGACCTGATGGTTTTCTGCTACATGTTGAAGGAAGGACATGATGTGGAAACCTTCTAGGAAGGATATAGAAAAATATGTATCTAAGAAGGAATATGAGTTTTCATGATGACAAACCAAGAATATACAAATCCACCTCAAGCGATGGAAACAAAGTTACATATATTCAGATATACATGATTTGTTTTTGTTGAGTTTCCCTTTTTACTATGTGATCGCATAAAAAGAACAACATAGATTAACTTTGCATGGAAATCCTAAGAATTGTTGTTTTGGAACTAAAAAGTGGCCAATTGGTGGAGAACTATGGATAATAAGTAGTAAATAGCTATTGATTTACATTTGATAATGTGAAAGAAGGGCACATTGTTGAGTTTATTTTTGAATGCAATAAATATTTCAGTAGTGTTGAAATAAATCTTGCAGTTTGCACTAGAAGGAGAGTATTAGAGGAAATCCCTCTAAGTATCAAAATGACATTCATGGAAATGGGGATGATGCACATCGATCCTGGTAGGATGGTTGAGTAAAAACCATCGCAGGAAAGGGGGGGATGGAAATAAGGGAGAATAAGAATATATCAAAGAAATAGTGGATCCAGAAGAAGATGAGATGGGGTGAGAGAGGTTGGATCCATAATATTAGAGGAGGATAAAATCGAAGATATATGCAAGAATATGCAAGATAAGGATATGATTTGAGTAGAGATGTAGAGAAAATAAAGAAAGGGGTGAAAAATGAGTAGTAAGATCCAAGATGAAGAGAAGAGAAACCATGCCATAAGTGTGTGTGATAGAAAGGTCTATGTTAAAGAGAAGCACAAAAGAAGAGACGTTGTTGAAGACATGTGACATTAGGAATGAGGTATCAAGAGAGGGTAATAGAAGAAGTGGGAGTAGGATCAGATAAAATGAGGTTATATCCTGTTGGCTAGTGAGATACATAGTCACATAAAAAAATGATGTGGAGAAGAGTAGTAGTGTCGACACAAGAAGAAAATAGAGATGGATCCCTTCAAGGAGAAGGGACTTTGGATTTTATGAGAAGGCTTGCAGGGATAGAGACAGGGAGCTATTTTGGATCCATCACTGAATAATATGAAAGAGTATGGAGGAACCCCTTCTTTGAATCAACCCCCTTATGCATATGTCACCTAGAAGAAATAATAGAAGAAATTTTATAGGTGAGTGAAGTAGAAGAAGAAAGCAAAGAAGAAACGGAAGGAGAAGATATGAGTGGAGTAGAAGTTGAAGTCAGTGAAACTTCACAAAAAAAATCAATATTTCCAACAATAATAAGTAGTAGTTAGTCCGGAATACCTACTTCTAGATCATGTATGACAAACAAATATTCAAACCTGAAGATTCCTGCATTTCAAGGGATGGAAAGAGATGATGTGGGAAAAAAGTGGTTCACATGTGAAATTGTATGTTATATGAGAATAGTCAAATATGAGGCATTAAATATTATGCAAATAGAAACCACATTCAAAGATAGAGCTTTGACATTTTACATGAAGTACAAGGCTACTTCACTGGCAGGATAGGCAATTTAACTTACAAAATTAAAGAGATATATACTGAGAGAAATTTCAAATACAAAGTCAAAATCATAGTGTATAACTCAGATCAAAGAGATTAAGGAGAAATCACGAGAAACCATGTGGGACTATGACCAACAGTTCACAACTCTATTGGATATAATGGTATTTCATATCTGAGATGTCTATCACAGGGAATAGTTTATTGTTAGACTCCTACCACACATTTGAGTCTTTCTCACCCAGAAAAATTTAACAAACCAAGTGGAGGCCACATAAATTGCAATGTGACTAGAGTCTACACCAAGAGGTGGTGAGACATTTACAGGACTGGAGCATGTAGAATATTAGCTCATGAACCTAACCATGAAACTATGATATGACAAATGATAAGGTGGTGCACTAGAATGTATGGTATACCTTGTGCCACATAGAAGGTCACCATATAAATGTGTGTCCTATTCTAGGAAGTTACAAAACGACAATCATGTCAAATCTATTTCTGACAAGACCAAATATCAAGTGGTGTGAAAGTTGTATACAATGGGGTTATACACCACCCCATTTTCCAACACTAAAGAAGTATCAGAAAACCACAAACACTTTGTTTTCCAAATTTTACAAATACATGGACCACAATGTGAACACCTATTGTTCACTACAACTAATGAAGGAGCACACTACAGATTCGTACAAGGTCTAGGAAGGAAACAAGGATGGAGATCATGGAGGATTTGAATGAGGCTTCAAAGAGGAGGCTACTAAGGAGGCTAGAGAGGAGGATATAGACTACAAAGTGGAAGAGGATATGGTGGAAGGGGGGATACCACCTACCCTTTTTCGTTATGGTGAGATAGGCCACTTGTTGCAATTTTGTACCAATTTGCATGCACTATGTGGGTATTGCCACAATGAAAACCATGTAGTGGAGGATTTCCTAGAATTATTAGAAAAATGGGAAGAAAAGAAGGGGAACTACAACATGGTGACTACTGAGCCACATGAAGATCAAAAGATAAAATAATAAGCTAATGTACATGAAGTAAATTAAGGAGACATAAACATATGGGAGACGAAATAGAACAAAACGATGGTTCAGGAGAGAATACAAAAGGAAATATCAGAAAGGTAGTGTGAGAACGTACTACGTTTAACGTCGTAAAAAAAAATTTGTTCCTGCATGACATTTAGAGGGACTTAGAAGAGAAAAAAACACATGAATAACTACATTGAACAACACAAAGGGAACTAAAGAGGCCAACATGTGAAGAATTGCAATGCACATTGTAGAGGGAACTGGAAGAGGCCTGCATGTGTGAATAATTGCAATGTACAATGCAGAGATAAATCAAAGAGGAACACATGCATGAAGAGCTGCAACTCATGATGCACAAGGAAACATAGTGCAATGATTACGCTATGGATAAATTAGGAAAATAGGTAAGTGAATTCTTGCATTTTTGTATGAATATGTTGGATGATCCTATAGTTGGAAATAATTTGATCCACATGATGAAAATATTTATGGAGGAAGGGGAGACCGATGCTACTAGTTATATATTGTTTACTAGAACAAGATGTGTGTTGTGTTAGTGGGAGGAAGTGCACAAAGAGATAACTTCAAATGACAGTTGAGATAGGAAGTTATTATATGGATGGTGTCATGTTGGACCTAGGATCTGATGTGAAAATATTTCCAAAAAAATAGTGCAAGTTGATGGGTAAACCAAAGTTTGTTTCTTACCCTATTCAACTCAAGAATTCCAACCAATACAAAATTTATCTCATTAGCAGGTTACAATAAGTGAAAGTGAACATAGATGGGGGTAAAAAATAAAGTAGACTTTGAAGTGATCAAGATTATGGATGAATCAAAACCCTTATCTATCTCTACTTGGAATTGAATGGGAATTGAGAACAATGCCATACTAAATTTGAAGCAATGGAAGATGTCCTTTGATAAATACACTTTGTGAACTATTTAACCACTAGATACAAATGAGGGATACATATATAATGAACTTGTAAATGAATATGCACAAATCTCGACTATGGAAAACATATACAACATCACAAGATGCAAGGAAGACTATGAATATGATAACCGATGAATACTTGAGCTGGAGAATTGTCTATTCCTATGATATAGATTCCAATGATGCAAAGGAAATAAAAAATAATAAGTTCTATCAAGTATCAACCATGAGATGCACATGAATCACCAAATAAGTGCATTGGATCATATGAGAGTTTTCTGAGCTACTGAGATTTGAACGAATGGGCTTGATAGAGATATTTATAACACAAGTGGAGGAGATTTTTCTTGATATCTAAAGGATTCGGGCCATGGATCAAGTATTCAAAGGAATCTATGCATGGCAGTGGGAAACACATCATGTATATCTACAGGAATGAGAACAAGTGATGGAGTGTATCAAGGTAAGGTTCCATCCCATGAATAAAATTTTATTAATGAGGCAATGCAATGGTACCTAAGATCCTCAAGAACATATTTTTTTCTCGCAATGGCACTCGATACACAATATTATTCCTAGTGCACAATGGGTCCATCAATTTTTCCATACCATGGATATTGTATCGAAAATACAATACATCTAGGAACAAATGGGAAGGAAAACAAGGAACTAAGAGAAAGTGAGTAGTCAGTTCTACAAATGTTAAAGTTTAGATTAGAGGTCCTTTTCTAGAGAGATATTTTGTTA
The DNA here is from genome assembly GCA_900067695.1 of Picea abies. Classification (NCBI taxonomy): domain Eukaryota; kingdom Viridiplantae; phylum Streptophyta; class Pinopsida; order Pinales; family Pinaceae; genus Picea; species Picea abies. Next base: position 10,019 of record CBVK0101726672.1, on the reverse strand, counting down.
ACGATCAAATATTTCATCTTCCATCGACAACTCAAAGACACCATGCAAAAACATTTCAACACATGCCATAAGGTGATGGAAAAATTGAAGAAAATAGTATGTTCTTGAAAGGTCCTTAGGGAGTTCAAATCAAGGAAACTAAGGGTGAGAATGTAGTTCAAGGAAAGGTAAATTTAGCAACACTCAATGGGAGGCCATTACAGGGGATGATAGATAGAAATCAATTGAAGAATTATCATAGCCCATAGGGTTTGGACGCTTGATGATAGGAGGCATTGTGTAACAGGTAAACACATAGTATATAAGAACTGCACAGGGTTAGAGTATGAATTAGAAGTATATTAATCATAAGATATGTAATAATTAGTTATATTAGACAATTCAAGACAATAAGGTAGGACGAGGTAGGTCCTACAAAAAATATATTTGGAATATTCATAGGAGATTAGGGTATAAATGCTTGAGTACAAATGAAATGATGGTATAGCTAGACACGACAGGTGGCTACCAGGAAACAAGTGGACACAATGAAATAGAGGTCAATATCTAGTGTTAGGAGAGGTCATAATAACATGGGGAATTGCAATTAGTTATGGAAATAATTCCCAATGGTGTACTAACAGCTATGGAAATAGATCCTACTATTGTTTGGCATTAATGACAACCGTGGGCCTAGGTAGATAGTTAAGAGGCCAGATATTTTTAGGAGAAATTAAACCAACAAGTATTTAATTCTTGAATGCACCACTTCCATTCATTATTTTCATAGAGAGATCAAAGTGTAGATTAGAAAGAAAAATATAAAGCAGAGAGTCAAGTGAAGAGAGACCAAAATGTAAAGAGAATTATAATTTTAATTGAATTAGTGTTTGGAATTCAATGCACAGAACCCTTCAGTGAGATCTTAGTAGAGAGCCTAAGCAAAGTACGGTAGTACAACAAACCAAAAACCCTAATAATTCAATTAGGATAATGGCTCCCTCAAGTAAGTCAAAAGCTTGAGAAAAAGTCAAGTAATTAAGGGACCAACATATTCCCAAGCTCGAAATCCCGACTGAGGTAAGTATTAGAGGATCTCTATTAGGAAGGGTTTCCACAACTTAAATACACAAATTACAACATATAAGATGAGCCACAGTTCTCTGATTTTTTCTTTGATGTAACATCCATGGTTTTAATCCTTGAAATTATATTGTAATTGTATAAATGTGATTTATGTTGGTGAGATGATATGTTTGGGGAAAAGAGGCCATATTTACTAATATGGATAGGGGATGAGCTACGTAAATGGTACATTGAAATTATTGATAATATATTAATCATTGGATGCTATACAAAATGGATGAAGAACAATGGGGGGATATGATTCCACAAGAGAGAGGGGTCTAATGGGATTTTATTCATGGGTATTAATCCCAAACATACATTCCTAAATTATTATTATCATTGTGTATAACCTTCTTAATTGTTGTTGAGTGTTCACAAAGACAAACATTAAACTCATGTCAGGGGGTGGGTGTAAAGATTCACATCCCATATTTATTGGAGAGCATGGCTTGAAGTAGAATCATCTTTTGGAAGAGTGAGAGTCAAGAAAGAAAGGGAGAAGAAGGTAAATTTGTATGCAGATGGGGTAGTTTTTACATCCAATGTTTGGGCAAGAAGAGAAGAGTTGAGTGTTGGGAAGAGAAATAGCCATGTTGTGCTCGAACGTAGCCATGGCCTGTCTATGTTTTATGATAAGAAAGAGACATGTTTTCCTTTAAAACGATATGTAATCCTGTAGATCATTTTCCTGTTAAGGAAATGGCTCAAGAGCCTTGCGAAGGTAGTTGTCAACACTCCTAAGTCAATTGAGAGTTCATGAAGTCTCCACTTATGATATTCCTAGCCAATAGAGTGAACTAGACTCCTTTATAAATGAATGCTACAACTCAAGGGACTATGATAATTGAAGGAGGTATATTCCTTTGGTTGTGTAGGTTGTGGGGAAGAGAGAGATTGTAGATTGGAACTGTTAGAGGAGAAGAACCTAGGTTTTGGGTTGATGAGTGTGGAGAGTGTATAGCCAGAGGGAGAAATATCCTTTTTGACTCATATCCTCAAGTCTACGATGACCTTATATTGAAAGAAAGTGAAAAACAACTCCTATGTATGGGAGGTCCATCCTTCGTACACAACTAGTTGGTTAACGATTAACATATAAGTTCTCCTTTGTCTTACTATGTTTATTCCACCATGAAAATGGTTTATATGAATGTTGTGTGTTTGTTTTGTGCTTAATGGATTCATTATCATTTTTAATATATGTTTTTAGATGCATTTAGAACCCTAGTATTAGTCAAATGGTTAAATATGTGTGTGATATGTAGCTGGCAAGCTGGAGGAATTCGTTAAGTAGAAAATATTAATTTTAAAGTGTGTTTTCCAGTCGTAATGTTCCTCAATTGGACTAGGGTATGTTACATTATCATATCATAGCTCCTACTTCAACACTAGACCCATATGATCAAAGAACCAGTGTGAATTTAGGAAAAAATTCTATTAAAAATTTTGATCTATGATGAATTTGGGGGAAATAGGGAAAATTAAAGCGAAATCCCCAAATTCGTGAGAAAATTCAAGTTTTAAATTCCTAACAATTGTTGAAGAGATGATATGGGGAATTAATCTTCATATTTGTATAGTTAAAATTCAAGTTGGAAGGTCAAAATTCATGTTGTAATGGTCATTGTAGAATTAGGTTGTGTTCGGTGAATCGATGGCCAAGATCATGTTTGATTTTGAGATCAACAACCTAGATTCATTGTATTAGATTTACAAACTTATAAGTTTTTCGGAGTTGGAAAGGTCTACTACCTCAAATTCCAATATCCATTTTCGGAGATTTGGAAGTTGGAGCAGATCAATGGTCAAGATCATCATGAATGGAAGATCGACAACCTAGATTCATATATGATTTGGTTGAAAATTTGTAAGAGTTGGAGTTCTCCAAAATAATTCGTCGATAGTCGATGGTTCATTCAAAAAAATTGGTGAAGTGTTATGTTCTCCAATGCAAATAAAATAACATAGAGAGAGCTTTTCAATGAGCTATTATAGGCAAAAAATAAAGATCGTATGGAAAAGTTACAATTGAAACTATAGAGGGTATATCTTTGACATCAATATAGTTACAATGGGTATTAATCCTTGCTCAGAAGTCCATTTTGGGAAAATGGAAATATTGTGAACCATAGAATATAGTTGTGGAGCTATATTTTGAATTTGGGTATAAATAAATGTGAAAGAAGAGAAGGAAGTCACTTGTAGCATATGGGGACAAAAGTGTAAAATAGTCAAAACTTATGTGGGACACAACTAACAGTATAGATCTCGGTTAAGGGTGAAAATTTGATAGATCATTCATAAGGTAGTAATGAACATAACTACTTGAATTTCTATCAAAATCCAAAGGAAATTGGTGTAGGGATGCATGATTGGAGCATCAGTTTGACAATCTAACAGTTGTTGTGAATTCAATGTTAGTATTAATATCTATATCATATAGAAGTGTTTCCTTGGTTCCTAACAAAATTACCTCTGTTGGTGGAAAAATTTGGTGTTTGAGATTAGTTTTCACTTAGGAGAAGGTGCACAAAAATTAGTAAACTGAAAATATTCAATTTTCTATGAATTTCTTCTTAGTCCTCGGAATTGAGATGTTGCATTATTTTGTCATTGATGTCAAAGAGTTGATGTCTTTTCATAGTATCATTGATGTATTTATTGATGGCCTAGGTTTTCATTGATGTAATTGATGTCAAAGGATTGATGTAATTAATGTCAAGTGGTGTCATAGTGATGTGTTGGATGATAGGAAGAAGTTTCATATTTGATTTCATGTCATGACTGATAGGAAGTACCAAATGGATAAACTCCAAATTGGTCCCCTTATGGTTAAATACCTCACGGGAAGATTCTTTGTGAAGTCCAAATGGTTAAGTGGTTGAGTCATCCTAACAGTTTGGTTAGCAAACCCAAGTTTGTTTGAGGAATAATGTTATGAATATCACTGAATGTGTTAGTAAGACTACTCTAAATGGATAGTTATTTTCATTCCATTTCTGGTGATATGTGGAACATCACATAACTCCTCACGGTTACAGAGTTATGAGCATGTGAAGTTGGATAACCCTCATGTGTTGTCTAGAAGCCCCTAGAAGGTCAAGAAGCCAAATTATTCTAGAAGCTCCTGGAGGAAATTTGATTATTCAAAGTGGTTAATCATGGTTTAATTGGTTGCAACAAGAAAACAATTAAAAATAAATTAGTTGCAACTAGCAGTGGAGAAGTTACTATTTGTGAAGAAAGTAGTTATAAGTGGACAAGTGGTTACAAGTAGGTTAGCCCCAAAAATAAGGAAGTTGGCTAGAGTTGGTTAGATGAGGAAGCTACTTGGATAAGTATAAATAAGAGAGAAAGGGTATCCTATGTGTGAATCTATTGAGTATATTGAAGATATATTCTAGTGAAATATTCATTGCATGTACTCATGGACGCATTAGAAGTTCCATAAGTATGAGGTTTTGACCGAGAAATTTTATGAGGTTTAGAAAACCCTAGTTTTCTAAAGTAGTGCACATGATGAAGTGATCCAGGGTGCGTATGTACGTGAGATAAAGGAGAGAAGGGACCATAAAATTGAGAAGGATATGACAAAATTGAGTAAGTGTTGGTTCCAGTTTCCTAAAGTTTGAAGAAAGTTCCAGATAAACATTCTACAGGTTCAGATCTGCTACAAAGGTTCTGGTATGGGTAAATATTTTATTGATGTTAGACTTTCTCATGGTATGTTGAATGATTAAGGAATTCCTTGTATGGTTGTATTGATATCTGAATAGGGTAGTTGGTTGGTTGAGTATTTCAGTTATGTTCTGATTGAGAGATATCCATGATCTGTGATTTTATATGCATGAGGAGCATGCATAGGATGGTATAGATTTTTTTGTGATTCGTTATGGTACAAATTGGGAAGTGACATGCAGATTGCAGTGACAGGTCACAAGTGTATGTGCTAGAGCTAAAAAGGATATGAAGGGCTAGAAGGTTGAAGTTTCAAAAACCCTAGTTTTTGAAGGTGTAAGAAGGCTGAAAGAAGGGAGAGCACATACATATGCATGATATAGTATAGGCACGATGCATACATACATGTGATGCACTATTGAAATTTCATGTACCTGTTGATAGACTTGGTTCTATCCACAAACATGGTCTTGTACTTGACAATTCGATTTCTCACATCTTAATTGGTGTTGAGATCTGTAAGTTGAGTCTTGCATTAAGAGTTGGTGGTCTTGCGGATTTGTTTATCTATTCAATTGATTTTGATAATGTCAATGTTTCATCGAAACCTGCACATGAGATATATCTAAATAAAGTACAAAAAAAGTTCATTAAGAAAGGAAGAGAGATTCAAAATGGAAGAATGAGAAAATATATTCAAACTACTCCAATGAGTTAATGATTCATACACAAATGATGATCAATATGATACAATGAATCAGTGGAATAGACTCATATATAGGAAAGAACGTGCATAATATCATAACACATGAAAGCATAATCGAATATTAGTGACAATCTAAATAGAAAGTCTAAAATAGAACTAGTCAATTAAGTCCCATTGAACTAGTGTGCCGAAAATAAAAATTTCTCCAACACTCCCTGAACATCACTATGGAGTAAAAAATGAGTCTCGGCTACTAGGCCATATTAGGTACTCATGTAAAATGAAACTAATGAACACTGGCTACTAGGCCATATTAGGTACTCATGTAAAATGAAACTAATGAACACTCGATAAAAATGAGGAAAAAAGGAAAACCATGTGGAAAAAAAACATCCCCTTAAAAGACAATGCATCAAAAGAAGAAAATGAAGTTGCTAGGAAATTGTGTTCTTCACTCCAAGATGTTCCTGCAAATTCTGAAAAACATTGTCCAGTGAATGTCTTTGTGAATATATCGACAGTTTGTTCAGAGGAAGGAAATAATTTTAGATCAATGGTCCTGTCATGTATTATATATCTGATGAAATGCATATGGGCCTCAATGTGTTTGGTTCGATGTCGTTGTACTGGATCTCTAGAAAATCTTAGTGTACACTGATTGTCACACCATATGACAATCAAACAGTGAAACTGTATACCAATCTTGGTAAGGATGTGTTGAAGATAAAGTTCTTGAATGACATAGTTGACTACTCCTTTATACTCGACCTTTGCGGAAGATAAATAAATGGTTGATTTTTTCTTACTTGACCAAAAAATAGGGACTGAACCCAAAATGAGAGTGTACCTGGAACTGGACTTGCAATTTATGCCATCACCAACTCAATCTGAATCTGTGAAGCCTATGATATCCAATGCACAACTATCTGCATAGTGAATCCCATAACTCATGGTTCCCTATACATATATGAGGATGCACTTGGAAGCCTTCTAGTGCAGATCATGGGGTTCCTTCCTATATCTAGAAATTGATCCTACTGCATATGAGATATTTAGACAGGTGTGGGTGAGATACAAAAGACTCCCCAACAACTATCGATACAAAGTATTGTCCACTAATGGTGTATCCCCACCATCCACAAGTCTGATCCTGGCTAAGAAGGGTGTAGGTGCATACTTACATTCTACCATGTGGAATCTATCCAGAATATCCCTGACATACTGAGCCTGAGAAAGTTTGATTCCTGAAGCATCCTAACTAATATCAATACCAAGAAAGAAATGAAGTGGACCCATGTCGGTCATAGAGAACATGTCATGTAAAATATCTTTGACCACATCAATGGTTGAAGCAAATCTACCAGTTATCAAAACATCATCAACATAGAGTACTAAAATCATCAAAGATTCAGTAGTCCTCGGCATGTAAACATTGCAATCCAATTTACATATAACAAAATCATGTGAAAGTAGATAATAATCCATATTTTCATACCATGCTCTAGGTTCTTTCTTGAGGCCATAGAGTGACTTCTTCAGTATGCATACTAAAGATGAGTTTTGAATGAATCCTTGTAGCTGATCCATGTAGATATCCTCTAAAATATTACCGTGAAGAAAATAATTCTTCACATCCATCTAGTGAACTTCCCATCCTTTGGCTGCAACAATGGATATACCCATGTGAATGGATTCCATCTTTTCTATAGGAGAAAAGGTCTCATCATAATCTATCCCACGAATCTGTTGAAATCCTTTTGCAACTAGTCTTTCTTTATACCTGCTCACATGACCATTTTATTTTCTCTTGGTCCTATAGACCGATTTTCACCTGGAAAGTTTCCTCCCTGGTGGAAGTGGAACCATATCCCAAGTATGATTCTCTAGGAGTGAGTCACACTCCTCTTCCATGGATTCTTTCCATAATGGATCGCCCACAACCTTATTGTAGGTCCATGGATCTGAATATTCAACCATATAACAATGAATGGGAATCACAGCTTCAGAAGTTGAGAGTACATGGGAGGGATCCTCATGCTAATCTCGAGTCCTCCTCAAATCCAATAGATTCCCTACAAGGTTTCTTTCCACCTGAAGTGTGGATTGTGCCCACTTGGTAATATATTGAAGCTCCAATGTTGGCTCCTCATATGGATGCACTATGTACTCAAATCCATGTACATAATCCTATGAATCTGAGTCTGAATATGATTATGAATCTGAGTGTATGGAATCATCTTCTTTGATGTCTGGAACTAATGGAGTCACAAGAGTATCTTCATGTTGCACTGGAGTTGCATGCAAATGAATCTCCTCAAACTGAACATTGTGCTCAATGATGAGCCAGTCAATAGAGGGATCAATCAACATGTACCCCTTCACATCATCTGGATATCCCACAAATATGCAAGGTGTTCTCTATGGACCTAATGCTTTCCTCTTTTTAAAAGGAATATGGGCCCATGCACGAGATCCAAAGATGTGCAAGTCTGTGACATCCGATTTGTCATGTGTCCAAGCCTCAAACGGTGTCATGTCCTAAAAAAATATATGAGGATATATTTTTTGTATATAAGATACAAAGTTAAGTTCCTCAACCTAAAGCTTGGAAGGAAGAGACCTCACCTGGAACATGAAATTGGTCATCTCCCTGAGAGATCTTTTCTTCCTTTCAACAACTCCATTCTATTGTGGAGTGTATGGAACTATATGTTGTAACTGGATACCAGCCTCACAACAAACATTTTAAACATCTTTTTTGATATAGTCCCCCCCATTGTATATATGAAGGATCTTTATTTTCTTCCTAGTCTATGTTTCTAATAGATCTTTGAAGTCTTTGAGATGCTCAAATAATTCAAACTTTTTGTTGAGAAAATAAACCCAAATATAACGTGAATAACCATCAATGAATGTAAGGACATAGCTTTCTTTTCTGATGGACGGATGTGGAAATAGACCCATGAGATCACTATGAACAAGCTCCAAGGAAGATGAAGCGCTCTGTGCCTTCCCTTTTTCAAACTTCTATTGAGGATGCTTGACAAGAATGAAACCTTCACAAACTTCTTTCCATAATGGATTGCCCACAACCTTATTGTAGGTCCATGGATCTGAATATTCAACCATATAACAATGAATGGGAATCATAGCTTCAGAAGTTGAGAGTACATGGGAGGGATCCTCATGCTAATCTCGAGTCCTCCTCAAATCCAATGGATTCCCTACAAGGTTTCTTTCCACCTGAAGTGTGGATTGTGCCCACTTGGGAATATATTCAAGCTCCAATGTTGGCTCCTCATATGGATGCACTACGTACTCAAATCCATGTACATAATCCTATGAATCTGAGTCTGAATCTGATTATGAATCTAAGTGTATGGAATCATCTTCTCTGATGTCTAGAACTAATGAGTCACAAGAGTATCTGCATGTTGCACTGGAGTTGCATGCAAATGAATCTCCTCAAACTGAACATTGTGCTCAATGATGAGCCAATCAATAGAGGGATCAATCAACATGTACCCCTTCACATCATCTGGATATCCCACAAATATGCAAGGTTTTCTCTATGGACCTAATGCTTTCCTCTTTTTAGAAGGAATATGGGCCCATGCACGAGATCCAAGGATGTACAAGTCTGTGACATCCGGTTTGTCATGTGTCCAAGCCTCAAAAGGTGTCATGTCCTAAAACAATATATGAGGATATATTTTTTTTATATAAGAAACAAAGTTAAGTTCCTCAGCCCAAAGCTTGGAAGGAAGAGACCTCACCTGGAACATGAAATTGGTCATCTCCCTGAGAGATCTTTTCTTCCTTTCAACAACTCCATTCTATTGTGGAGTGTATGGAACTATATGTTGTAACTGGATACCAGCCTCACAACAAAGATTTTAAACATCTTTGTTGATATAGTCCCCCCCATTGTATATATGAAGGATCTTTATTTTCTTCCTAGTCTATGTTTCTAATAGATCTTTGAAGTATTTGAGATGCTCAAATGCTTCAAACTTTTTGCTGAGAAGATAAACCCAAATATAACGTGAATAACCATCAATGAATGTAACGAAATAGCTTTCTTTTCTGATGGACGGATGTGAAAATAGACCCATGAGATCACTATAAACAAGCTTCAAGGAAGATGAGGCTCTATGTGCCTTCCCTTTTTAAAACTTTTGTTGAGGATGCTTGACAAGAATGAAACCTTCACAAACCCCTTCAGAAAAGTAAATATTTGGCAAGCCTTTGACCATTCCTTGCTTGGAAATTCATTGCATGTACCTGAAGTTTAAATGACCAAAAATATTATGCCATACTCTACTACCATCATCAACATGCATTAGTAGTAAGGAGGAGTTATGGTCAGCAAACTTGGTGAATTTATATAGCCTTGATTTGTGATCTACCTCACCAATTTCAATAACAGAGTTGTCATGCATGTCAAGTATAGAAACTAAATTTGATGTAAATTCAACATTTTTACCTTTCTGAGTGATCTGATAAACTGAGAGAAGATTCATAGAAA
>CBVK0101726662.1:0-11103 GCA_900067695.1 Picea abies | reverse complement strand
CACCTTGTTCTCTTTACCCTTGATATGATTTATATCAAAGTCATACTCACTAAGGAATTCTAACCGCCTACTTTTCCTGACATTTAGAGTTGATTGTCCAAAAAAATATTTCATACCACTGTGGTATGTCCTCAAATCAAATATTCTTCCCATGAGGTAGTGCCTCCACATCTTCAAGGCATGCACTATGACTACCAATTCCAAATCATGGGTAACATAGTTCCTTTCATGCTCTTTTAATTTTCTTGATTAGTAACACACCACATGTTCATTTTGACTAAGGACTCCACCGAGCCCTTCCTTGCATGCATCAATGCACACAACAAAACCTTCATTAGGATCAACAATTCTCTAAATTGACGCACTTGTCAACAAACTCTTCAAGTGTTGGAAATTCCTTTTACAATCAGAAGTCCACTCAAATACCACACCTTTATTTTGCAAGGATGTGATTGGGTCTGCAATCTTTGAGAATCCCTCAATAAACCTTCTGTAGTACCCTACAAGTCCCATGAAATATATCACCTTTGCAACATTCCTTGGTGTTGTCCATCCTTCAATGACTTTTATCTTCTCCAGGTCCACTGTTATCCCTTCCTCTGAAATGATATGACCTAAGTAATGAATCTGCCTCTAGTAGAATGAGCACTTGCTCAACTTTGCATACAATTAATGTTCTCTCAATACTTGTAGCACCATCCTCAAGTGTTGCTTATGTTCTTCTTCAGACCTTGAGTAAATAAGTATGTCATCCAAAAATACAATGACAAGCTTATCTAAGTTTGAGTTCATTTCAGAAGTTGTTGTAATTATGCAATGAAAGAATGTTATGCTAGAGGAATCATATTTAGATGGACTGCATGAATTTTTTGTTAGGATAACAAAGTTATGGAAAAACATGAATGCTGAAAGATGAAAATAAAAATAAAAAAGGTCAATGTGATGACACTAGAACTTTGTGATCGCCAAAAGTTATTTATTGATTAGAGGTCGTTAGTGGATGCTTGGAAATAAGTTTGTTTTTATTGCATGTGAAAACCTTGGCAAGATGGATTGTCCGAGAGAATGTTTAGAAGAAAAGGGGATGCCTAAGCCTAGAAAGGTGAGTGAAACAAGGAAGAGGCAACTTAAATGAATATGATGTGATGCTCGAAAAAAAAGTGGATGTGTCATAAAGGACAATGATATGAACGTTTTCCTATGGTCGCCTTGTGAAGAAAATAATATACCTATAGATAAGTATTGGGTTAAATTTCATACTTATTTTGTGTTATGAATATACATGATTATAATGTGGGATGAAAATTCCCATGGAGGGAATAATTGTTGCATAGAAATGGATATAAAAAAGTTTCTCTTAATGATTGACATAGGTACATGTTGATATGTTGATAAGTCCTAAGAGGTTACCCGGGGCAGTGAAAAGAAAATGAAAATGCACTATGTACAAGATAGCCAATGGTTATGCAAATTTTCAAAGAAGAGGATGGCATTGCATATGCAACGGAAGAATGTAGAAGTAGCATGCAACTTAGAGGATGAAATGCAAAAGGCATATCCATAGTTTTTTTAACATTTTAATGTAGAAAGAATTATTGTATATAACGATGATGTGCATCGAGGACGACGCAATATCTAGGGGGAGAGGAATGAAATACCCCATTTTTGATCCCGAGTTTAGTATTGTGTATGTATATGATGAATGACTAAAATTCAACTAATGTAAGACTGTACATTTAATAATAATAATAAGGATACATCACCAATTACAAAAGAGAAGGACAAAATAATGAGGGGATATGACTCCACAATAGGGGAAAGACAAGGGAACTTAGTAGTATAGTCTAAGGGGAAAGAACCTTAGCAATACATTTTTTCCATGCAAGCGAATTGTCATTCAATTGAAGGTTTGAGAGGGGAGTTCAAATGTCATTTTCAATTCCATTTGAATTAATAGAGTTTGAATTACCTTGGGAACTATCACTTAGTTGAGGGAAATCAAGAGGCTTATCCCTAAGCGAACTGCCATGAACATAGTATAAATGAATTATGTGAGAATTATGACTATATGGATGATAATCAATGTTATTGTGTAAATTTAGCTACTGTAGATAATTTTCGAAAATCTCGGTGGTGATATTTCTTGGCCACCTTGTGTTGGATCCCTAGAGGGAAGTGGGATAGCCTAAGAGACTATTGAGTAGAGAAGGGATCTCATTTCTTAGGTTGTGCATGCCGATGAGGAAGAGGGTTGTAGTTTGGGATTGATGTAGGTGTTCACTATGATTAAAAAGAGAATTAAAGCCATCCATATGAAGATTTTTTCCTTGTGTATTCATAGCTTCAACTTGGGGGTGGCTTCTATTGCAGAGATAACTAGTGCAATAGGGAACTTATGATTGGGTGGACTCTCTGATGGATTATATACCCAAAAAAATAAGTTCACTTGGTTGTGTTATGAAATACAAAGTTATTGTTTATGCAATTCTATACTCATGATTTTAATTTGTATATTCATGGTTGAAATTATTATAAAGTTACATGCATCTGTTAAGTTTGAAATTGATTGTTAAATATTGATGCAACTTTGCTAAATTCTGCATCTATTCCATATAATAGATTTTGATATCAAAGAAAATAAGTTAATATGATTTTGGATAGTTAAAATTGCACCCCATATCCTTAAGCACATAGGGTTTTGGATACTTTACATTCCCCTAGTTCCACCAATTTAAAAAAAACTAACATTGAATCTTTGAAAAATAATACATTTACATATTTTTGTTTTTTTAAATATAATAATAATAATAATAATAAATTTTAACATCACTATTTGTTCAAATACCAAAATTAATTTAATAATTGAAACTTCTCTTAGTTAAGAGCATGTCAATGGAACTATAATTAGTAAATACCAAAATTAATTTAATAATTGAAACTTCTCTTAGTTAAGAGCATGTCAATGGAAACTATAATTAGTTCTGGGAAACTACATATTCTATAAGGTGATATCAACCAGAAATACTATTGCTTTATAAAGTGCAATAGATAAATAAAGTAATCTAAGGATTCATCTGTAGCAGAAAATGACTATTCCATCTGTAGCAGAAAATGACTATTCCATTCACTAATGTAATTGAAAGTTTCATTTGATTCTAATAAGAATAACATTGGAACTGTTTTTTTCGTGTGAAAAAAAAAGGACATTGACAGGCTACAAAATCATACAGACATTCGATCTTCATTAACATTTCTAATTTTTTTTTAATGGCAGCCATGTCACACAGAAGATAAATTGACTTTATCGTCACTGCCCTGCCATACCACTCTGATAACGTTTTCGTGCTGTTTTAAGGCTGTCTGAGTAGCACCCTCCCGTTGTTGCTGCATTGTATCGATACCAACAAGTTTGGCAATCCAATGAGGGGTGTTTTTTCAAACATTGTATCGATACCAACAAGTTTGGCGATCCATTGAGGGGTGTTTTTTCTAAATTTTTTAAAAGGATAAAAAACTAACAGATTGCACTTTTCCAACGAACCCTATGCGGGATCCGGTGCAGCAAAACATTACTTTTCCAATAAATCTGTTGTGTTTTCAAATTGTTAGGGGTTACATATGAATTCAGAGACCTCCACAACCTCAGGGCATTGAGATGAGAGATTTGTGAGCACTAAAAGGAAACATTTCTGGTGTGCAAGGATTAAGGATTGATCGTTCCTCAGATTCGAGTTTGAAAGGCGTTGGAAAGAAGTGTAAGTCCTTGCATTTTAATTCAATTGAGTTCCAGAGAGATATGAGATTTGAATTGATCAGAATTGCCAAAAATCCTATCTACCTTAGTTATTCTTCCTTACATTTTATACATACATTAATACTCGAGAATAGCATACGATTTATACATACATTAATACTCAATACTCAATAATGGTACAGCAAGCAGAAGCAGAACTTCACCTGATCATCAATGGAGGAAGTGTTATCAACGACCGCTATAGGAGTCCGTGCAACATCGCCCTGCAAGTCAGTGCTACCTGTGCAAGTAGTGCCCCTTTCATTACTCTCTTGTATTCTTTCTGCTGCGGTAGTAGTGATAACTGAATATTCGTCATAGGGTTTGAAGTTGATGTTGTCAATGATCAGGTCGTCTTGAAGTTGGGGGGCCGGAGGAATGATCAATCTGGGACTTTTCCTTGGATGAAAGAAAAATTGCTCAGGATCGTCATCACCACAGGACGATGTCGATGATAAAATTTGATCTGCATCCGAGACCGCGCGATGAATATGATTACGATCCATGGCTCCCTCAATGGGCTTCAAGCCACCATCCAACAATGTGGGGGACTGTTGCTGCTGCTGCAGGAAAGTTGAACCCACGCCGATGAAATTGGGATAGGGCACGAGGAAAGCCATGGAATCAATGTCGATATACGCCTGACGATGATCTTCAATATGATACTGATACTGCAATTCCTGCTGCAGCACTTGTTTTCTTTTCTGCGCGGCAACGACAACGGATTGTTCTGTTGCATCGACCATCTTCATTTCATTTACCCTAAGCAAGATCGAAATTACCGATTGGTTAAACAAACCGAAAGAACGCAAAGAACAGAACAGAAAGCAAAAAGTAAATTAGGATGATCATTCTAAAAAGTAAAAAAAGAGAAAGAAGATCAAGATTCTTGCCTTGACATGGAATTTGATATATATGGTGAATAAGAAAATGTGAGTGGAGTGCAGACAGACTCCCAGACTCAAACTCGGGTGCAACTCAAAATGGAGTGGATGTCCAGAGAGAGCGAGAAATTTTTTACTGCGACACAATCTTGAAATCGATAACGAAAATGCCAAGAAAGCAAGATGCACTGTTATTTTTAACAATAACCTCAGACAAACAAACAAACGCATTTTCGAACACTCGAAATCGTTTCTGACAGATGGCAATCTATCATCTCTTCTCTAACAAACGAAAGCATTCTTCCCACCTCCACGACAGGCGTGTCAGTTACGGGTTCAACTCCCATACCGAGAAATGAATAAATCAACGGTAATTTTAATCTGAAGTAGCAGCAACTGCCCTAAACACGGATATTTATGGCCTCCCCCTTTTAATCATTTTTCGTTTAACATTAATGGCCTCGCCCTATTAAACACATATTTTAATCATTTTTCGTTTAATGATTAAATGAAAAATGATTAAAATAAACAAGCAAGTTTAGAGTTATTAGATGAATCCTAATGGCCCAACCATAAATTTAAATGGAATCACTATTTTTTTGTTGTTTAAAATTCATTTTTGAATGTATAAATTTGAAAAAAATCTTTCGAGAAGAGTCATTTGGTAGAACCGTTTAAACTCAAATTAGAATGGGATATCTTTTAAAGTTATTTAATTAAAAGTTCAAGTTAAAGTTAAGGACAAGTGTTTCCTTTTTTTAAGTTTTTTTAAAGATTACATGTTCAAATCCAAAAGAGGTACTATATGTATACCTCCATAAACTTTAGTAGACAAATTACTACTAGAAAGAAATCTTTTATCCCATAAACAAAAAATCTCATATATCAATCTTTTAAAAATAAGATTAAAAACAATTATATTGAATATGTATAAATAAAAGCTATTTTAATATTTGTATCTCTTTAAACATTATATTTTCAAAAAATCATCATTTCTATTTATAATCAGATAGAAATTACATTTCTTATATATTATTTACACTTACAATATTAAAAAATAAAACATTGTATATTATTACATTTACATTATTAAAAAATAAAACATAATTGTCCTATCAAACATTTAACAATGTTCTTTATCAATAATATTAAAAAATAAAACATTATATATTATTACACTTACAATATTAAAAAATAAAGCATAATTGTCCCATCAAACCTTTAAAAATGTTCTTCTTTAAATAAATAAATAAAAAAAACAAAGAAAGTATAAACAATCAAAACTTCATCTATACTTCTCTTAAAAAGTCTACCAATAAATAGTATAGGAAGACCTTATATTCATATGGAAAAAAATTAAGTTTTTTTGGGGTTGTCGTCTAAGCATAAATTGTACAAGAAGATTCCTAAAAAAAAAAAAATAGTTTCTTAGCAAAGTGTGGCTTAAAATTTTTTTCTTTAACTATAAACCTCAAAAATACAACCCAACATAACCCAAAATCATAATTTAAGATAATACAAATTCAGTTTTCTTCCAAAATAAAATGCCTTCCACAAGGTATTGTACTTCTTTTGATAGTGATTTTGCTTCCACATTCATCTGAAATCACCAAATACCTAAAACTAATGTACTCTTAAGTCCCAATCACATTTTAACAAAAATATTAGAGCCATAAAGTCAACAAAGTTGTTAGATCTTGCTTGTAGCCTTGATTTAAATTTTACATTATGGTTCTAAGATATATACAAAGTTCTACTAGCACTATTAAATTTTGGAGGTCCTTATCTAACTTCTTCGAAAAAAGAAAAAAAACATGCTTGAGATTTATTAATGACCAAGTCCTCTATCTTCCTTATTGTATTTTGCTTAACAAGTTGTTTGCTACTTGAAGAAATAGCCTTAAGTTGTGAAAATCATTGAAAAGTAGGAATACATTTGTTCTAAAAAAATATGAGTTTCTTGCCAACCAGATTCTCCAGATGATCAACAGAGCGCAATGCTTTGAATTTTTTAATGTTATTTCTTGTTTATCCATCTTTTTAGGCATTCTTCAACAATCTCCCTAATCCACCCATCTTTTACTCTTGTTATTTACTCTAGTTTTGTCCATATTTGCCTAGGATAAGGATATTTAATGAGTAAATGAGCAATGCTTCTTTATTATCTTTATACAAAATACAAATCCTTGGTCTCTATCTACTTTTCTTTTGCAAAACCTCCCATGTCAAAGATTTGTTCTTTATAGATAACCATATGAAAATTTGACTCTTGTTTATAGCCTTCAACTCCCATATTACCTTCCACTACCAATCTTCCTTTTGAAGCTCGCACGAGAACATTTCTTGGTATCCCAATCATGTTGTGTATACACCCAAAGTTTGATTCTTTGACCAAGATAAAGACTCATTTTCTTCCTTTATGTGAACATGGCTTCTGTGTAGGTGTTAAGAACCAAATATCAATATAGCATAGAAAAACCTCAGAAATATGCCCCAATTAAGGGGTAATGAGCCAATATTAGGGCTTAATAGTAGGCTATCCACATAATCCTTCCATAGATCTGCATATTCTCCTTCCAATCCAATTCTGTGTGCATCCACCCATCCTTGTTGCTAGATATTTGTAGTATGTGGATATACTATTAGATTAAGGGTAAAGAAACCATGCCCTTGTACCATCTCTATATTCATCCTTTCTATAACTCTATACATATCTCTACATCCTATCCAATAAAATATTGCAATCCTTAAATGCTCTCCATTCCTCACCTCCCATACTAACCAATTCCCGATCAAAGGGAATTCTTGGACAAGGGACTCCCAAAATATGGAAGCATTGTTTATGACCTTCCTTGGTTTCTAATCCAATGTATTTGAGAACTCATCCTTATGTATATCTACCCAATGATTTGCTTGCATAATCCTCCACGTGTTAAGACTCTCTAATTTTTTTTTGCTATCAATGAGTTCCCAAAGAAGTTGATTTTTTAAAACCCTAGCCACCCTCTTCTTTTTCTTTTGTTATATTCTTTAACTTTACTAGAGGAATGCCCTAGTTATCTCTTTTATCTATCCATGGGAATTTGAAACATTATTTCCTTATCTTTTCTAGATTTCCCTTTGGAATATATGCCAAGGAGTGCCAAAATATTGGGATTGCTTCCAGTGTTGACTTTATCATTGTTAGTCTTCCCTCAATCGACAACCATCTATTATAATGGTGATTTATTTTGGATTCTATCTTCTGTAATAGTCTTCGATCCCATAACCATTTGGTTTTCATAAAAATCCCAAGTATTTAAACTTGTTTGAAAATCTATATGCTTGAAAGGGAAAATCAGTAGAATCTATCTGTGTTGTTATAATTCCAATCCATTGAAAGAGATTATTGGTTTGTGGATATTTATTTCCATACTTGCAGCCTTATTGTATAATTATAGAATTTCATTACGTTTATTATCTTCTCTTGGATTTCCATTATTGAATGGTAAAACATCATCTAGAAACATAATATGAAATGAAAATCACCCCCCCCCCCGACTCTCTTGGTTTCCGGAATTTCACCACTAAGCCCTTTAGTAATGATAAATATGATTAAAGGGGGAAGGGAGCATCCAATGTCTCAAATCCTTTGAGGGGTTGAAGAAATTAGATGTTAACCCAATGATTAGTTCAACAAAAGATACTGGAGTCAAACACCCCATGATCCATTTGATAATAGGAAGACCGAAACACACATGCAATAGCATCAACCTAATAACATATAACCAACTTGAGCTATCATATGCCTTGGAGAATCCAATTTCATCACCATGGTTGTAAGTTTTTTTTTTTTTTTTTTTTTTTTTTTTTTTTTTTTTGTAGTATATTTAATCCCTTCTTGAGTTGCTCCTATAGCATCATGTATCTATCTTCTAGCCTATCGAGAAAACCCAACAAACCAACTTGAGCTATCATATGCCTTGGAGAATCCAATTTCATCACCATGGTTGTAAGTTTTTTTTTTTTTTTTTTTTTTTTTTTTTTTTTTTATGGTATATTTAATCCCTTCTTGAGTTGCTCCTATAGCATCATGTATCTATCTTCTAGCCTATCGAGAAAACCCAACAATTCATGAGATGTTACCTCTAAGAAAATTCCTTTTATCCTAACCACCAAGATATTTATAAAAAACAATTATGTATCGTTGTATAAATATATCATCTTGAACTTATTAGAAGTTTATGGGTTGTCCTTTTGGGGGAAAAGGCCATAAATGTAGCATTAAAAGATCCTAAGACTAAATTCCCTATCCTTCTTACCTCTTCTATCACCATAATAAAACCCGGTAATTTATAAAACACTATGGGAACTCCCACAAAGTTGATAGTTTAAAAATGGCAATGAGGAATTCAAGAACGCGGTCACGTAGGAATGCACACGTGTTATTTAAAATATGCATGTTTTCCTTTTACAATAGCTTTGGTGCCTTCCAAACTGCAACATAATTTTCCATGAAGTTTGATGAATAAGAATCCACATGGATGCATACGTGCTTTAGAAATGTTCATGCACTAATAACATGTGCATGTTCCAAAACATGAATGTGTTATTTTTAACATAAAAATATATATTTTTAGTATTTTTACCATGACTTTCTATCCCACATACATTTTGGCATTCTTTAGCTAGTTGGAAAGGTATTGAGGATCTCTGTAGTGTTTATGTTATGATGTTTTTACATATATAGATGCTTATTTTCTAAAGAATAGAAAATGAATGTCTAGGAAATGATTGATACCTCAAACCATCACATATCCCCTTTAAAGGGGCTAAAATTTCTCCAATGATAATGTGGGTGCTCTTAGAAGGTTTTGCACGAGGGTGGGTTTTTGGGACTTAACCATTGTAAGGGGATGAAATCAAGGGAATTATTCTCTAAATTAAGCTTCTGGGGCTCATGGACCATCAACAAGGCTTCAAACCAACACACAAGCCCTATAATGGGGATATTCAACCTCCAAGTGGAATATGCTGGGTATCTGTTATATTATTTGCGATCAGTTTTTCGTCGATGGTTTTCTATTTCCAGTTAAGGAATTAGGGTTGTTGACTAATCCAGGTTATTGGATTAAGGTTTTGGATGTCGTTGGCTCCTATATGCATATTTAATTGTAAACAATGTATGATGTGAATGAATATAGAATATGTTGGTTTTCCCGGTTTGGGTTTCCAGAGGAAAAATCTTTGTGTAATGTGTGTATTTTCCCTTGTATCTTTTCTATTCTTTTATTGAAAATATATTTGGAGTAAAATATTGTACAAGGTTAAAATCTACAAAATATGGTTGCTCCTATAATGCCTTGGATAATAGGGATGGATATCAAGGCATTTCTAATGGCTATGGGAGGAAAATAAGGCCCTTTTACCCAAAATAAAGTTTTAGAGACCAAGGGACATGATCAAGGCCACAAACCATAAAGCATTCCTTGTATAGGAGATTGTTGTCCTTAGAGTAGGATATGGGTGCCATTAGAAGGTTTTGTGCATTATGGATGGGTCTTGGGGCCTTGACCATGGTTAGAGGTGAAATCGAGCAAATTAGACCCTAAATTAAGATTCTTGAGCTAATGGGCCATGATCAAGGCCCCTCGAACCAAAACGCAAACCATTTAAAGTGGTTCCTTGGCATACAAGTGTAATATGGGTATGGTTAAGAGTTTTTCCATATCAGGAATGGGTATTAGGGCCTTGACCATAATCAAGGGAGGAAAACAAGGGAATTAGACCATAAATGGATCTCTAAGGGTCATTGGCCATGAACATGACCTCAAGTCACACCATAGGCCCTTTAGAGGCGATCTTTTGCCTCCAAGGGGAATATGCGTATCATTGTGAATTATTTTGCACTAGGGATGGGTGTCTTAAGGAATTGGCCATGTTCAAGGGAGGAAAATAAATCCATTGGGTCCTTGATGAAGCCTTTAGGGATCAAGGGCCTACACAATGCCATAAACGACATAGCATGTCCTCTATACGATATCATTGTCTTTCAAGTGAGATATGGGTACCATTATGTCATTTTGTGCATTAGGAATTAGGGATGGGTCTCAAGGCCTTAACCATGGTTGGGAGAGAAATATAGGCAACTAAAACCTAAACAAATATTCTTGGTCTAATGGGATATGAACTATAACACATGCCCTCTAAAAACGATATTTTGCATATAAGTGGTATAGGGATGCAATTGAGATTTTTTTTGTAATAGGGACATGGGTCTTGAGACCTTGACCATGATTGAGGAGGAGAATAAGGTCCTTAATCCCTAAATGAATCTTATAGGTCTTATTGTTGGAAATTTGGTTTTCATTGATGTCAACCTTGATAAATAGGTGATGTATCATTGATTGATTGGTTTGAGAAGCATTGTCAATATTGGACATAATG
>CBVK0101726657.1:0-10394 GCA_900067695.1 Picea abies | reverse complement strand
TAGCCTCAGGGTGGCCCATATGGCCTCTCATTGGAGAATGACTATCGATTCTGCCAAATTTAACAGATCATTAAAAAATTGTCTACAGTCTTGTTGATATTATCTTTAAAACTCAGATCTGAAGTAAAGACCCTAGACTCCTATTGACGGAGATAACTGGTTCTTCCAGTGTGTCACCATTTATTGTGGCTACAACAACCCCCCTTTACTTTTACTTTTACAAGCAAAAGGAAAGTCGCCCCCCTACTAAAATTTCAAACATATTGTTTAAGCCTCTACTGCTTGAGACTAATGCTATCTCTTTTCCTACATTGAGGGAGTTTGGAAGTTTTATCTTGATGGATGATTTTGTTTGATGGGTGTTGACTATTTCTGTCGATCTGATGATTTCAAATGTATTAATGTTGCTTCTTGACCTATAATGTTTTTGTTGACATTTGTATGATGTAATTGATGTGTCATTTTATAACCTTTTGTTGATTTCGTAGTTCTTGGTAATTTGATGTGGATGCATGGTTTGTTCTATTGCATGTCCTAATTGACTAACTCAAATATGCATCTTCCTTCTGGCATGATTGAGCTTTATTTTTTCATCTTTTATAATGTCGCATGTAGATACTAATCTTTTGTTTTGAACTCTAAGTCTAAATCACCTAATTGTTGATCCTTATTTTAAGTTGAAATTTGGAAAATGTAGTTTTAGGACATTCATCTACAACCACCATGTTATCACTGAAATAAACCTAACTCTCTCTTCTAAATTGACTTAAAGGCAAGGAATAGACTGTTTATGTGTTGGAAAATATTCTTTTGGTTGCATGACTGATATCATTCTTACTGTTTCACAGGAGAAGGTGTGCAGGGGAAATTCATTTGCAGGACCACTCCAACCTTGAGATGCATGTGAGGGAATCTCTTGATCCTTGTCCACAACCTTGACCTTGATTCTTTCTAGGATTCTCCTTGTCTGAAAGTGGAATACCTTGGTTTGTAGTTGTCTCGAGCTGCAAATCCCCCAAGGTTGTCAGACCCACCTTTCTCGCAATCCTGTCATTAAATATCTTCAGATTGGTTTATGTTGGGTCCTCTTTTGGTCCTACCTCTCACCAAAACTCATGCCAAAATCCCATTCCTACTATTGATTGTGAGTCATTTTGGGGTTGTCGCCTGGTGCTTGTTAGTTATCTGTTAGATTCACCGATAATGTCTGGTGTAAGGACCTTTATCTAGATTTGGTTATGTTCTTGCTCCCTATGATCTGAGCACATACACCCTCTGAGATGTGTATATTGACTTGATTAACCTGCAGTGCACACTTGGTTGGAGTCAATGTTCTGTATCTACTTACCACTACTTTCTACATTAAATTGTGGCATGAAGTGTCATCCTTTCTCTTTCATTGCTCTCCCTTCATCGTAGTTGAATCACCACATCCTCGATCGCCATCTAACCCTGCTCCTCTCCACGATGCATAGTTTTTTGAATCCTACCCTATACACCTTTTTCTAAATTTTGGCCCATAGGTGTAGAACCTTGACCAGTGGAACCTAAGGGACATGGAACCTTGACTTGTCTAAATGCCTCTAATTTTTCCTAATTTGTAATTATATATTTTTTGTGTTTGTTAGTTTGTCCATGACATGTGAGACTAACCTATGGTTAAGAAACCCTGACTCAGGGGCATCTAAGCTGTCAAAATCACCTGGGTATTGCACCCGGCCTGAGCCACACAAACCCTTAACATGGCTGGATTTTTTGTCCCCGCAAGTTTCGAACCAGTGACTTTAACATCATGAAGTTCCTTAACAACACACTCCGTCACCGACTGTCCTACACATCAGGG
This sequence comes from Picea abies, assembly GCA_900067695.1. Taxonomy (NCBI): domain Eukaryota; kingdom Viridiplantae; phylum Streptophyta; class Pinopsida; order Pinales; family Pinaceae; genus Picea; species Picea abies. The sequence continues at coordinate 8,551 of CBVK0101726657.1, read as the reverse complement.
ACTAATTTGTAATTATATTATATTATTTATTTTTTCTTTATTTTTGTAAATATTTTTATAAATATTTCATTTTTATTTTGTACATATTTTTATGTTAATTTTTTTTTTTGGTAAATATTGATGTATATATCTTATTTTATGTATGTTATTTAATGTATTTTTATTTTTAATTATTTTTGTTAACCATGTATGTTTGATTAACCAACCTTTTTTTTACCATTTAACATGTACACATTTTCTCATAAATGAACGACAAATAAATAAAATAAAATAAAATAGAAAAACAAATCAAATTTCCAATTTTAATTTAAATTTTCACGATTTTCATTTTCTTTTTTCATTTTTACTAAACATAATTTGTACATATTTTTACCCTTTTTATTTCCCCCCTTTCCCACCTAAACCTAACGTATTACCCCAGGTCTCATTTTCTAGGGATTTCTATACTATGGGGATTTCCTATTTTATAGGGATTCACTATTTTCTACGGATTTGTGGAAGTTATATTAACTTATATTTCAATCCTTATTCCCAAAATGCATTGAAACATATAGAAACATATATTATGCTTCATTGGAATACCAATTTAATGATAATAATTGAAAAATGTGCACAAAAGGGAAATATTTAAATGTTTTTTTAGGTATCATACACCATATGAAGGGGAAGAGGGTTTAATAATTCAGACGAGAGTGGATTGTTCACATCGTCGTCGACAAATCCACTTAGTTTTACCTCACCTACCAATACAAAACTCGACGACGACCTAAACATTGATTTGGATATATTATAATAATTTTTACCCGAAATGTGTGAATCCTTTTTTTCATTATTGAATGGTTTTTTTTTTTTTTTTTTTTTAAGTTAAGGGCACGTGCAGTGGAATCCTCAGTGAAAAAGGATTGGAATTAATTTTCAGCAATAAGGATATCACTAGGAGATGGGAATGAGGAGTATAGTGTCGAGTTATCAACGATATGGAGATTGTTGTTGGGAATAGTTGGGAGTGAGGTGTGAGCTGGGATGAGCACACATGAAATCCCAACGACTAAGCCTTGAGGATTTGGGAAATATTGTATGGACTATGTCCATTGTGGTGGTTGGGGGGGAGATTGTTATATATATATATAATTCATTTTTATTGTTTATTGTTTATTTTTTATTTATTTTATTTTTGTTTTGTTTCCATTTTTAATTATTTCTTTTATTTAATATTTATTTATTTATTATTAATTTCATTTTTTAGTTTTCACGGATAACTAGTTCATCGTAGGTTAAATGAATAATAAAATTGAATGGGCCTAATGGTTAAAAATGTGTGATTCTTCTTCAGAGGTCACAGGTTCAAATCCAGCGAGGAGTAGGGTAATTTTGGTAATTTTTATTTTTACATTAATGAGGATAGTTAGATTAGTTTAATTTTGATATTATTTGGTTAAAAATAATTATTTCTTTTAACTTTTGTAAATAACTGCAAATATTATAAATAATCTTTAATTTTAATTTTAATTTTATTGTATATTATTTTATTTTTAATTATTTTCCTAATCTTAAAAAAGGGAAAATTAGAGAAAATTATGCTACAAGCGGTGGGTCCCATGACTACCTCGGTTCTTAATAAAACTATCCATAGGGTTTAAGCTATCTTATCACTAAATGTTGATCTCTTTTGCAGGTGGGATTTCTTTTTTTGTAGGTTCAAAAATCAATGGTCCAGATTAACCCACAGGCTTGATCAATGGTTGCTGAGTGACGATTGTTAAACAACCATATCTTTTGCTACAAGTGTCAGAATGAGGCCCGTGATACCTCGTTGGAAAGGTATCAGATAGAGGAAATCATTGGTACAAGTATCAAAGCCATATATGTGACAAAAGGTGTCATAAAATGAATAAAACAATAGACCACAAATTCAAAGGAAAAAATGACAATACCACTTCCAATAGTCATATTTGGAGCTACGAGCAATGAAATAAGGCCGAGGAGGACTTAGTGGAAAGATTAAGGAGATAAGAAAAAGATATGATAGTAAATGATAGTATACTAAGAGCATAAAATGGTCCAAAAATGCAAAACACAGAAGGAATCTGAACTCGGATGAATAACTGACTATACCCACTTCCAATAGTCATATATGGAGCTACGAGAAATGAAATCGATCCAACAATAGATCAATGGAAATATGAGACAAAGGAGAGGAATCCAGAAATATATTACTCAATAGGAAGAAGTCATAAATTCATAGAAACATTTGAGGAACAAATGATAATGCCATTGGATAGAGTCAATGTTTTTGTTTTAACGAATATCATTTATAAACTATCCAAGGCCGAAAATAATGACTCTTGAATATTTTTAGCTCCTCTCTGTAACACTCACATGTTCATTTTTGAAATGCAAGAAAAATTCAAAATGTGAGATAAGAAACACAAGGAAAGGGAAGTGAGGAGTCATGAGAACTGAAGAGTCTCTCTCTTGTCTTATAAAAGGGAACTCATAGGATAAAACAAAGGATTTTTTGCTTTGTAACAAAAGACAATACTATTACTTATGAGTAATAAAGGGAATGAGACATTTTAGAAATCTATGATGTTGATAAATGTATTGGAGACTATTCTTTATGCATTTATCTTCTAGCTGAGTAGATAGGATTTTGTTGTATGAACTATTTCTGCACTCTGTTCTGTTTGCTTATGCTGTCACATGTTTCCTTGTGGGTACATAAATGATGTTATGGATGTATGGTACAACTATTTGTCTATGTATCTGTAGAATTTTTGTTTTCATTTATCATTAGAATACTTGAACTATTTCTAGTTCTGATGGTGTTATCTTTCGATGTACTCATTATTTTAGTTTTTCTCTCAGGATAGGTTAGAAATAGTTAGCTTAGATTAGTTTCCTTTTAATTAGATTATCCTTAGGATTATTTATAACTTTTGGGGGACAATTCGTTGTCTTTTCCCCTTTTATTCTTTTAATTCTGAGTAGGAGTGATGCCCATATACTCATAGGAAACATTACATCAAATGAGAGTTGGTTTGACTGGGACTTGCCACTGATCGTTCTCCCTTACCTGATTGATAGACCATTTGTACTAGTTAACATTAGGTTATGTTGAAAATATGTAAGATATATTGCAAGTGGATTTCTCATATTTCCAAAGTGTTATTTTTAGGTGAAAGTGGTTGTGTACCTTTTATCATAGTGATGTATATGAATATCATATATAGTGGGCTAATATTTATTGAATCTTAAAAATGTCGGATGCAAAGCAGGAGTATTATGTTTTTCGAAAACACTATTATTGATGAAAAGGAATGAGAAGTCCTTATACCAACATTTTTGAATCTCACAAGGCTAAGGAGGAATGAGAAGTCCTTATACCAACATTTTTGAATCTCACAAGGCTAAGGCGAGATAGGTGGGATTATCACTCTATTTTTATAGCCTAAAACAAAATATTAATTAGCCCTCAAGAAATAAGTAATTGGGTATGATGTTATTTTGTAGTTATATGCCTCATTAAAAGAAAATAGAAAAATTATTTGAATGTGATTATAAGCATATTAAAATAAACAATTTAAAGAAATAAAATCTGAAATATAATTATACAATTGATCCAAAATGAGACCAAAATCAACAAATGATTTTATTAATTTTCATTTCAAATTACAACATAAGCCTTTCTTTACAAACCCCTATGAGGGTAAGGACCATGAGTGTCCCCAAAGCCAATCATTGAATGCATGTAAGAGGGTGGGTGTGACAAGTCACATCCCATAGTTATTAGGAGCATGGGGGTTGAGTACAATCAGCCTGTGGAGGTTTGTTGTTGATGATAAGGGAATAGGAAGTCCTTATACCAACATTTGTTAATCTCACAAGGCTAAGGTGAGATGGGTGGGATTAGCACCCTGTGTTTATAGCCTAGTAAAAAAATGTCAATCTACCCTCAAACAATAAGTACTTGGGTCAGATGCTATTTTTATAATTAAGTACGTCAATTTAAATAAAATATAAAAAGTTATTTGAATATAATTATAAACAAATTAAAATAGACAATTTAAAGAAAACAAATATGAAATATCATTATACAACATATCCAAAAGTGAGACTAAAATTAGCAAATGATTTTTATTCCAAATTATAGCCGAAACCTTTCTTTACAAACCCCTATGAGGGTAAGGACCAAAGTTAGACTTAGAAGTCTATGGTGAAATTTTACATCACACAAATACAACTGATGTTTTCAAAGAAAAGACCAAGACCAGAAAAATATTGGATCAACCAAGCCACAAATGCATCACTATCTTGACTATGCAAATAATTCTAATCAACACTAAAAACTAATTCAAAAATCAAATTAAAATTAACAGACTATAGAGACAAATGAATGACCTTTTGAAGCATGTCAAATATCTATGATTCTTAGTCCTTCTTCTTGGCACCTTTAGTATAACTTTGCTATCAACAAGAAGATACAACTCTCATGTAATTAAGAAATGAATGAAATCTCACTTTAGAGCAAGATAAAACCTTTATCAGAATTGCCTCTCTCTTTTCTCTTGCCTTGCCCTTCCTCGCCTTCTCCTTTTATTCTTCAATGAGGTGGTTCAAGTGGTTCAACTACCTTTTAGTTAGAAGGCTAAATAATTTTAATTAAGTAGGAAAACTTTATTAAATAATGATAAAGGATAATAGTAAATAATAATTAATAGGTGAGGACCCCCTATGCATATCTTATTTGTTTAATTTTCAATATTCCCTAATTCCTCCATAATTTTAATATGCATACCATGCCATCTCATCATCATAAAATACATGCATATCCAACAACCCAAAATAAATAACCATGCCAAAAGTAATACTCATGCCTCCCAAAATATCATAAGTATGAAAAAAAGAAGTTAGCATGTCAGTTTTCTGAAAAATATAAATGTAAATATGTCTAACAGTCAAACTGAAATTAAAGTACCATCTTAAAATTCATTTTTTTTTTTGTCCTCCTCTGCTCACTTCCATATAATGATACCATCCTATGCATTTGTATATCTTCCTTGAAAACTTTTTATCTTCATTTGTAGACACTTCAGGATGCATATCACCAAAGGTGATATTGCTTACTTCATCTTCAAGTTTGAGGGGAAGGGACTTAATTGTATATGAGGAGGCATATGATGAATTTGAACTCATTAATATTGCAGGCCTCTTTCCTCTGCTAGGTTCATGCTCTAGATTTAAGGCCTTAAAATTATCAGGTATATGAGTAGAGTGCACTTGTAAAAATACTAAAGTAATTTGCTGGACTGTTTTCTTAGGATGAAGTGGTGGGGGTAATGGTAATGAAACAACGGGCCAACGATTGGAATGAGGTGGAGAATTGGGAACCACATTATTCCAACCATCATTGGCTTGAGTCTCAGGTTGCATAGACACATGAGGTTGCACAGTAATGCTGGAAATGCCAGGGTGGGGATGCAAAGGAGGTCCGACAGGTGGAGGAGGAGGCTGAAAATGTCTTTGGCTAGCTAGGTTCAGAAAACCAGTTTGTAAGAGTTGGTTGAACTCTTCAAAAAGAGCATCAAAGTGGAGAGAAAACCTGAGTATTTTGTTTCTACCCCTCTGCCAACCTACAGTTTGTCCTCTGTTCCAATTTCCTCTAATCCCCTTGCTATTGGAACGATTGATTCCATGGATGAAGAAGTTCATCTAGATGATCACAAAGATTAAGTTAGTATATATAGCTCACAACTAGTAAAACATCAATGTTTATATTGCATCTTATATAATTTAATGATGGCTATGAGTTAACCAACAATCAAGCATGCAAGAAATAAAGGGAAATTAAGGGAAAATGGGACAATCAAGCACAAATTCTATCATATTCTTTGCATTTATACATCTTTTGCAAAACTATACATCATTTATATCTCCACAAACTAATAATTACTACTTACTTAGAACATGGGACAAATAATGAATTTGGGAGAGATGAAGGGGTTTGTAATGTACATAAAATGAAATCAAATGATATGAATGTATGCTACATTTTCATAGTCAAGATATAATTAGTTTTCCCACATTCTTTCCACATTCTTTCCACAATCTTTATGCCTTATACCAACCAAGATTCAAACCATATATGCAAAACTGCCAACACATATTCTTCACACATCTTTTAAATTGTTCATCACTACCATTTCCTTAATGAATTCCATCATTAAATTATGAACATAGGAAATGAAACGGAAAAGGAAATAAAACAATTAGGGATATATGAAAGGATTTGTAATTTATTAAAAGTGAAATGAATGATAAGAATGCGTGATAATGTTCTCAAGCCATTAATTCTGCTTGAAACTCATTAAATTTCAATTTATACTTAACTCATAATTTTTTTTTCACTATCTTTTCAAACTCATGCCAAGTAACCATCAAGCAAACTGTATATGCCAAATTTCTAGAAAACTTCTTTTTTTTAAAAATAATTTTCTATTTGTATAACAAGGGGAAAATATATGACATTGAATGATATACGGTTCAGGACTTCGTGGAATAATGCCTGGAAAGTGATATAATGAGGGGGTTTGGTCCTATGTATATAAACAAAAACAAGTAAAATATTTTCTTCTGTTTCATATCATTGACTATAATTTATCATTGTCTTTGGATAATTTCCAACTAACAATCTATGTATTAATATTGTTATAATCAACACAATACATTTGCATATCAAGCCTTACTTGTATCTTAACTCTTTTAAAAGGTTTTGATCATATAATAAATTTATGATGAGTAACATATATGCAAATTTTTCCATAACATAAACTATAGTTCAAGTTTTATGGATTTGAAATTATTTCGAATCCATCATCATATAACCAATATTTTAAAAGTTATAGTATAAAAACCAACCCAACAGATAAATAGAGTCCCTTTGAATTCGAAAGCATGCATGAGGGTATCAAAAATTTCAAACCCAACATCATAATCAAACCATTAATCCAATAACGTAACTTTGTATGAAATCTCTTAATACGAACACATATTTCCAACCCAACAAACATAAGTCAAACCCATCATCAACACTACATGCCTTTGAAACCAACCAAAGAACGTATTATATCATCATGGGTTCAAAACTCGGGTGAGAGCACATTGATAATAAGGCTATTAAGTCAGGGTTTCAAATCCAACCTCAGACATGGAAAAAATGAAGACCCATTATGAACATATGCAACTTTGGATTCATATTCGACAAGGCTATATGCATGCATAAGAAAAATTAAATGGCAGACTCTAGAATGAATATACGTGAGTTCAACTCAAAAATTTAAAAATACCATCTCCATAACTCTAAATTTTAATCAGTGAAATATTCTTCTACAACCAAGCCATTATCAAGCATACATTCAAAAATTCAAGGAAAAATGATTTTTTTATGAGACTATCAGGTTAAGGGTTCAAACCTAGCCTCTAACTTAGCAAAAACGATTGTATGCAGCTTCAAACTCAAAGTTGAAAAAAACTCTAAACAAAACGTGTAAGGCATATCAATAAAGCATTGACTGGTAAAGCCTTGAGATTTATGGGTTTTAACTCTCTAAAACATTTTACTTCAATTACTTATCTCTAGTCAACAAATAGCTAAGGAAAACTTGGGTATTCAACCAAATGTCATTTATTAGACTATATTTGTGGAAAACCCAGATAACAACAAGATAATTCGAACTCGAGTGGATTTTTCTTATAAACTCAAGTGGGTTATTTCCACAATAAGCCAAACTGATAATTTTGTAGCGAAAAAGATGGAAAGTGAGTAAATGAATGTAAAAGATACTGGCTACAGGGATTTATTTCAAAATTCTTTAAGTAAAAAACATACTAAAAAGAAGTCCAAACAATGCCACCATAAATTATAATTGCAAAGAAATTATATATTTGATGGATAAATGAGTTGGAGTTTGCATACCTGTAACCAAGCGCTTTAAATACTTGCCCAAACAGGTGCATACCATTATAAAACCCCCTTGCCCAAACAGGTGCATACCATTATAAAACCCCGAGGGCTGAGATTTCTTACCAAGTTCGGGCTGTAAATTCTCTCGAGGGCAATGAAAAATGATATGTTGAACTTAAAAAATGAGGGTAGTATATGCAGGGTGGTGGTTTAATGCCCACATCCTTGTGAACTAAATGCATGGGTGGTCTCATGTTAACAAAATTCCATTATATGCTACCAAAATCCTTGCAATGTCATATTTCCACTTTCCAACGAGTGCCATGGAAACCTGTTGACATGTTTACAAGAAGAGTGTGCTTGTCTTCGATGACAAGAACATAAGGTGGATCAAAATGCGAGAAATATCAGGAGGATGAGCTATAGTGGTCGTTGGATCACCGATCCAAAGGACCTTCAACCAGATACTCGACAACTGTTGGATCATTATAAGTGGAAGGAGAGGATAAGCTAGAAGAGAAACATCGAATATAGATTGAGCCATCGATCTAAGAACATGATCGATGAACAAAATTTGGTTCATGTCAA
>CBVK0101726655.1:0-13717 GCA_900067695.1 Picea abies | reverse complement strand
CAAGTCTCCTCATCCTCTTCTTGTAGGTCTTACCTACAAGTCAAATTCAGTCCAATAGTCATCAATTTCCAAATATACACTACTTCATGCATTTCTAGCCACATAATCTGCCTCAGTCGTACTAAGTGATACACACAATTTCTTCTTGCTGCTCCATGAAACCATATTGGAGCCTAGACTGAAGCAATATGTCGAAGTTCTCTTTCGATCAGGAATAATGTTGGCCCAATATGAATCTGAATATCCATATAACCCAACTCAAGTGAAGAGTCATATTTGAAGAGTTCACTATCAATTATATCAAGAATTATTCCATTACCTTACAATTTTCTTGCCACAAGTTAAATCCAAGGTCTTGTTTCAACACATTTTCCAATATCGTATTTTCTATGGCTATCCATTGTAGGTTCAGTGGCCTCAAATTCCATTATGTGAATAAAGAGTTCATTTGTAAGACAAAATTTTGTTTGTCTGTTTTACAAAAGAAAATAAGACCACATTTAATAGATTCTCATCATGGAAACAAATATCATAGGAGTATTTGTTTATGGACAAATTGAATTACATAGGCATTATGCTCATAAGATATAGTGAGCACAGTTCATCTTGACATGCCTTGCAACTAAATTTATGGATCACTAACATTCTACATTTCAAGAAGTGATTTTGTTCACTGCTTTTGGTATGAGAGAAATACTTAACCAGCATAGTCATGCAAAGAAGTTTTAGAATGTTGTCTAGTGTTCCTTCTCTTAATTCCAATGTGTATATGGAAAAAAATATACCTTGCATGCTATGAAACAAGCACTAAACTAGAGTGTATGAAATAAGCACTAAACAATGTATGAAAGGCATAATGTTGTTTCTTGAGAAAATGATAGTGGTTTGTTTGGTACCTTCTCTCAGATTGTTCTTTTGATTCTAACCAGGGATTGGGAGATATGATATAAAGCATTGCAGGTGCTATACTCCTGGATGAAATTTTTTATTTTTAATGTGTATGGGAGATAATGAAGCCTATTTTATCTCCTATTGCTACATCTGACATGTTGGAGCTTCAACCACTACGAGAACTACGAGAAATTTTCTCTAAACATCACTATGACATTAAATGGGATTTCAAGCAATAAGGGGAAGTAATTGTGGCATTTGGAGTAGTTTATTTAGAGAAATCAAATATAGTTGGAACAAGGATGAAGGAAAACAAAAGAGTTGCAAATATTGATGTTGCTCGACAAATTATATTGCTTATGGAGGTAAGATGATTCATTTTACTGGTTTGAACTTTTATTGAGGAATGACATTGTTTATTTGTGTTACACTTTCTTGAAAGTGATATGATTATTTTGTATCAAAGAAAAGAGGCTTATGCCATAGCCTCCATAATGATATTGACAAAGTAACTTCAGATACAACATAGATTCACTCTGCTCATGAGCAAACGAGTTGCGTTGTAGAAAATTTTGCAAATGTAAATGAATGTAAACATGAGTGTGTGGAAGAATTGTGAGCAAGACCAAATAACCTTTAATAGTGCATGTGTACAAACAAAATATATGTATATTGATCTGGATTTTATGAGCAAAAAGAAATGAATACAAATTATTAAAATGTGCTTAACACAAAATAACAAAGATACAATAAAATTGGTTTTCTATTCNNNNAACTATAAAATGCAGTGGAAAACAAGCTTGTTGGAATGGTGGCGGCTTATATCTGAGAAGAGATGTGAAGGTTGTGCTCATTTGCAAGAAAATGATTACAATGAGGCTCTGAAGGCCTTTTTACAATAAAAATGAATGTCAAAACCCCTAGACATCCAAAAACCTAACCCTAGGAGATGAAGCACCAAAAGTCATGTGGGCCTCGTTTGGGTAAGTTAGTACATCAACTTCCTAGGTTGTAACTTTTGCATACAGTCTATGCTTTAGGCGCACGATAGCCCATTGGAAAGGTCTATCCCAGGAATACACATTTTGATACTACCTATCAAAGGTCATTCAGACTGTGGCGAGCCCTAAAAAACGTTGTTTAGGGCCTCAAAACGGCCCCACAAGTCAGGGACTCAAAAACTATGGAAAAAACTGTCCAACTCAAAAAATGCAAAATTGAGCCAGTTGGAATAGGTGGCAGGCCACCGACATCCATCTGGATCATATATGGCCTTGATGCACAAAGTAGCTTTGACTACAACATCGAATTTATTTTCTCACGATCAAATGGGTGGTGTTTTAGAAAATCGACCTATAGATGGAACACTCACAAATGAGCTCACAGGGAACACTACAATTTCCATGGAAAATGCACCCGCAAATGATCTCACTTGGAACACTAGAATGTTGTCTCCAGTTCCTTCTCTTAATTCCAATGTGGAATCTGGATAAGGAAAAAAATAGAATGTGCATGCTATGAGACAAGCACTAAACTAGAGTGTAGGAAAATAATTTCAAATGGAAAATAAAATAGCTTTCAAGGACATTTTCCAATGCAAATCCAAAATTCTAGTGAATTAGTGTTATGTTAGCACCTATTCTCTACAATTTTGCATCCATGTAAAGAAATTTTATTAACCTGTTGTTTTTTTCGCATACTCGTTCTTTTCCTGTGCCGACCACCTGCTCTCCTGCTCCAACCTATGCTAGAATCTCTCACAGATAGTGAAACAATGGCTCTCATGGGATGGATAGGGATGGACAGGCCTAGAACAACAGAGCTCACCAATGAGACAATGGACCGAGATGCACAAGGAGCCCACAATGGAGCTTAAGAGATTGAGTCTCGGCATTCCTGCTGAACCGCTCTTCCGATCTCACTCTCCTGCTCCAACCTATGCTAGAATCTCTCACAGATAGTGAAACAATGGCTCTCATGGGATGGATAGGGATGGACAGGCCTAGAACAACAGAGCTCACCAATGAGACAATGGACCGAGATGCACAAGGAGCCCACAATGGAGCTTAAGAGATTGAAATGGATGCATAGGGAACCCACAATGGAGCTCACAGGATGGACATGGATGGAACATTAGAGCTCACCTACAAGACAATGGATGTAGATTGAAACTGTTCAATGCTCACATGACTCGATATATATATAAAAAAAAATCAGTTGAACAGTTTTTCAGCCGAAAGCTTCTTTTTCGACCGAAATTTTGTTTGGACGTAAACTATTTCGATCAAAAATGACTTTGCTAGACAAAAACAATTCAGAAAAATCATGAGGTGCACGAGGCGTCGTTAGATTTAACTTTTGATCGAAAATTTATTTCAACCAAAAGTTAGTGTGATTTTTTCGGTTGAACAAATAAAATAGTTCGTCCCAAAAATGGGCATTAGCAATTTCCCCCGACCCAATTCTCACGAATGTGTTACCCATTGAAAAATCCCTGATCTGGTTGATCAAGATATTCGCTACTGTTCTAATGCTCTGGCATGCAGATCTGATACACTGGGGGTTTCTGGATGAGTTTTAGTGGTGTGATTGAGATGTTCTTCGGTTATTGTGGTTGCATGTTGGTTATTACATGTACATGTTGCATATTGAAGGTTTAACAATCATATAAAGATGCATGCAAGACTATAGAATGTCAACTACTCATAATAATGGTTCATGCATGGAAATACAAATAGCCTACTAAAAATATAGAGTCTAGATGTCAGTCAGATCTCCTGGATCTGTACTGGAATACAATTGAATAACAAAAAAATACTCGTGATCGTAAGAAGACAACAGATCTGCTGCATGCACGGATAGATAGGCAAAAATGGGCGATCCCAGAGAAATACGGTAACTGCTACCAGCTGGAAAACTCGATCTAAAGAATCCACCGTCAGAATGTGCTCAGAACTGCTCCAATAGATGTGCCCTGGTCTCTATACTGGAATGGACAGCTGCCGGAACTCGAATCAGACCTCTACGGCCCCGGATCTGGACCCCTGGGGGTTTGCGCCCCTCCTTGGACACTGAATGCGCCCCAAAATATTCCACCATAAAAATCGGCTGCTATATGGCTCAAAACAATTGTCTCGTCAAATGATGAAATGGGTCAGAAGGGTTTGGCCGGATCTGCTCTGGAACACCTGCATGCAACGCCAAATGTCTGTCCGGAATGACTACACCCAAAATGGCTGGATGGATCGATCTGCAAGATTCCACCGTCGAAATATGATGATAAATGGCTCAATGGAAGCGTCCTAGCTGGATCTCTACTGGGTCGGAATGAATCTGCAATCGGGACACAGGTCTACTGCAGATCTTTGAATCCTCAAAATAGCTTGCACCCTCCTTGGTTGAGCTGCGCCCTCCACACTGAATACTCCTGAAATGAACGGTGAAATACCTCGATGGTATCTCCGATGGGATAGGGTGTGTCTCTCAACACCGAAACCGATCAAGGGTGGTGGTTTCCTCTAGAAATCCACAAAATAATAAGGTCGGCTCTCCTCCTCCTCTGGAAGCTCTCAACATCAAATCATAACAATGCATAATGAGGAATTAGGTCAAATTCCTCCCTTTATATCTTTCTCGACCTAATTCTTCATTGACATCAATTAACCTAGGCGCCTTTCCTCCTAATTGATTTATTTTTCAATTAAGTCCCCCCCTTATCACCTTTTCATTCTAATTCTCCGTTGACTTAGGTTTAAGTGACTTTTCCTAAGTATTTTGGCTTAATTCATCGTTTATCCTTAATTCCTCCTTATTTCTCTATCTGGTTCCCTGTTTTTTCCTAACTATAGTCTACGGGAACATATAGACTACTAAGTCACTCCCTACTGGCCTAATCTTGGGGACGGGACATCACAGTCCTCCCTTCCCGAGATTGCTTGTCCTCAAGCAACATCAATCCTGGGTGCTGTAGAATATGCTTTCCCTCCCATGTGGCATTCTCCATTGGAAGACCGCTCCATCTAACCAAGCACTCTCTGATGATCCTGCTCCTCAATCTACGTTCTCTCTACTCTAGTACCTCCTCTGGAACTAGTTCTAACTGACCCTCCTCATCCAAGGGTGGCAACTCCTATGAAATGCTAATCTATTGTCCCACCACCTTTTTAAGGCAAGAGACGTGAAAGATGTTATGAATCTTGCTACCTTCTGGTAGCTCTAGCTCATATGCCACCTCGCCTATCCTCCTGATGACCCTGTATGGCCCATAGAACTTTGGCTTCAATTTCTCTGCTCCGCTCCTCTTCAAGGAAGACTGTCGGTATGGCTTTAATCGCAGGAAAACCAAGTCTCCTACCTCAAAAATATGCTCAACTCTGTGTCGATCTGCATATATCTTCTGTTGATTCTAAGATGACTGCAAGTTCTCCTTTGTTGATTGTAGGATCCTTTGACTCTCCTCCACCCAATCCTTGGCCTCCGGGACCCTGCTGTCCCCAAATACCGTATCTATAAAAGAGGGTGCATCGTATCCATACAATGCTCTGAATGGTGACTTCCTGATGGACATATGGTAAGTTGTGTTGTAGCAATACTCACCCATATGTAACCATCTCACCCAAGTGTGTTGTTGTCCCCCCACATAGTTCCTCAGATACCCTTCCACCCATTTTTTGACGATATCTGTCTGCCCATCTGTCTGTGGGTGGTAGCTAGTACTCATAGCTAACTCTGTGCCTGTCAATCTGAAAAGCTCCTGCCAAAATGCGCTGATGAAGCGTCCATCCCTATCACTGACTATCTGCCTGGGTAACCCGTGCAACCGGAATACCTCCCTGAAAAATAACTCTGCTACCTGTATGGCCTTGTAGTCTGTGGGTATGGTGAAGAAATGTGCGAACTTGGTCAGTCTGTAGACCACTACAAATATACAGTCCCTTCCCTGCACTCTAGGGAGGCTTGTAATGAAATCCATGGAAATGTTCTCCCATTTATGCTCTTGAATGGGTAGAAGTTGAAGTAACCCTGCGGGATGTGTCTGCTCGGACTTGTTTGACTGACAAGTTGTGCACTCTCGTATGTGTTTCAGCACGTCATCCTTGAGACCCTTCTATGAGAATCTCTCCCTGATCTGCCTATAAGTTTTGAAGTATCCCTGATGCCCCGTTGTTGGTGAATCATGACACACCTTCAGAATCTTCCCTTTCAGGGTGGATTCTGGAACCAAGTAGATCCGGTTCTTGTAGAAAATGACGTCATCAAGAACCTAGAACCTATCATCAATCACTTTCCCATCCATCATCTCACAAGCAAATTTGTTTTTGGAGTATTCCACCAACAAATGAGCTTTCCAATCTGTACATATATCCATCATCGAACATTCTGCTGGTCTCCTAGACAATGCATCTACCAAAACATTCATTTTTCCCTTAACATACTCAATATCAAATTCGAATGCTTGGATCTTTGAGACCCACTTCTGCTGCCTCTCGCTGAGGTATTTCTGATCAAGGAAATACTTGAGACTATTATGATCAGTCTTCACTACAAACCTGCTGCCAACCAGATACTGCCTGAATTTGGTTAAAGCATGCATGATTGCTAGCATATCCTTGTCATAAATAGGATAAAGTCTCGCTGACTCATCGAGCTTCCTGCTCTCAAACATAATGGGGTGGCCCCCCTGCATCAATACTACTCCAATCCCCACCCCTGATGCGTCGCACTCTAAGACGAATGGCTGAGAAAAGTTTGGGAGGGATAGAACAGGGCATGTGCTCATAACCTCCTTCATTTTGTTGAAGATCTGCTGTGAATCCTCTGTCCAATGAAAAGCACCCTTCTTTGTCAAATCTTTGAGTGGTGCTCCCAATTGTGAAAAACCCTTGACAAACCACCTGTAGTAACTGCATAACCCAAAGAATCCTCTCATCTCTGTGAGATTCTTAGGCGTTGGCCAATCCACAATGGCTCTAATCTTTTCCTAGTGAACTTGTACTCCCTGCCCACTGATGATATGCCCTAAGTACAGTAGTTCCCTCATGCCAAATTCACATTTGGATTCCTTGGCATATAAAGACTGGATCCTCATAGTATCCAAAACCTTCTCCAAATGTGCTAAATGCTCATCCCATATATTGATATAGATCAATATATCGTCGAAGAATACCAGAAGGTACTTCCTCAACTGTCCTCTAAAGATATGGTTCATGCAAGACTGGAAAGTGGCTAGTGCATTGGTTAGTCCAAATGGCATGACCAAGAACTCAAAATGTCCGAAATGGCATCAGAATGTTGTCTTCTCAATATCCTTCTCCCTGATGTTGATCTAATGGTATCCTAAACGTAGATGAATCTTGCTGAAGAAGACTGCCCCATGCAACTCATCCATCAACTCATCTATGCATGGAATAGGGTAACGATTCTTGATCGTTTTCTTGTTGAGCGCTCTGTAATCAATGCGCATCCATAATGTGCCATCCTTCTTCAGTACCAGTATTACTGAAGATGCAAAAGGACTCATGTTGGGCCTGATATGTCCCATAGCGAGAAATTCTTTGATTGCTTTCTCAATTTCGTCCTTAAATTTCTCGGGGTGTCTATAGGGTGATGTAATCACCGGTGTGGCCCCTGCCTCTAACTCAATCATGTGCTGAAAACCTCTTTCTGGTGGTCTCCCTGGTGGCATCGGCCCAAATACTGGCTCATAACGTCCCAGAAGCTCTCTGATCTGTGGATGGTACTGCTCCCTACCCTCTGAGTCTTTTTGCGTGGTGATCCAACACTCTGTTGCATAAGCCACATCACCATGACGAAAAATCCGCTCCATCCTCTTTGTCGATACTTCTCGAGGCGCCCCTGTAAACATGCCTCTCAGCACAACTCTCGATCTGTTGGCATCTCTGAAGCTCATGGTCAATGTCTGATAGTTGAACCCAATCTCCCCCAATGAATATAACCACTATACTCCCAACACGGCATCCGTATCTGATAGGTCCACTACATAAAAAGTGTCCGTCAGGGTGTAGTTGCCAAGTTTGACCTCTAGGTCAGGGATCATGTCCAAACATGTCATCGTGTATCCATCGGCCACTGCCACATGGAATCCCTCAAACTCCTCTGTGTGTAACCCCCTCCTAGCTACCAAAGATGCATCTATGAATTTGTGGGTGGCCCCACCATCAACTAAAGTTGTCATGGATTGCCCTTGAGCCTGAGAGTGTTGTACCTGGGTACTCATGAAAGGGTGGCTATGGTTCCCCCTTTCACCTCTCTACGAGGCTTGGCCTCTTCCTGGGGCTTGGCCCTGGCCGGTATCTGAGGTTTCTTCGGCTACTGCTCTGGCTCATGGGTGGTCTCGGTCTCTGAATCATTATCTGTAGGTGCCTAAATATCCTCATCCTCCTCTTCACTGCCTGATTCCACCTCAATATAGTGGATCTATCCCTTCCCCATGCATCTATGCCTGGGGACCCAAGGATCTCTACAGAAGAAGCAAAGCTTCTTCCTCATCAACTCCCATCGTGTATCATCATCCAACTTGGGCTTGCCCTTCCACTCCCTTGGAGGATTCTTCTGATCCTTGTCTCTCTATGGTACAAAGGGTTTAGGTTTAGTTTTTGGCACCGAATCCGCCAAATCTCTAGTGCGTTGGACGACATCCTGCAAGGAATGAGGGCGGTATGCCTTCACCCAACCTCTCAAGGGTTCTGTGAGCCCTTCGGTGAATAGCATGACCAATCGCGGCTCAGATATGTCTGTCACTGCCACTGCTACTCTCTGAAACTCTGAAATGAATGCGTCTGCTGTGCTAGTTTGTCTCAACTAGGCTAAATCTCTGAAGTGGATCTCAGGATCCCTCCTATCAAATCTATCCATGAGTCTCTTTGTGAACTCTCTGTAGGAGGTGATGTGATTGTGACCCAATGTCACCAATCCATGATACCACCACTTGTGTGCCTCACTCTCCAAGTGTAGGGTGGTGAAACTGATGGCCTCTGCCTCTGTCATCTGGTTGAGCTTGTAGTAGGTATCTAGTTTCTGTACCCAAGCTCTGGCAGTGCATCTGGATGATTCGTCAAAAGAAGGTATGGTGAGTTTACCAACTTTTCGGATGAAGTCAATGTTATGCCCCTGCTGCTGTTGTTTCCCTCCCCTCTAGGGATCTCTAGGACGGTTCCTGAGTCTGAGTCCACAATACTCGACTAGGGTCATGTCCTGCTGAAAGTCACGGCCCAAGGCTGCATATTCTCTCCAATACTCTACAATGTCCTCTGCATGTGGGGCTGGTCTCTGTGCTATCGGTATCTGTGTTGCTACTGGGGTTGCCCTCTAGAAACTGGGAAACAACGGACGTGGAATCCTACTGGCAGAGGTATACGTGCGAGTGGGTGACTGGGGTTTACTGCCTTCCCCTGAGTTCCCATGCACTGCATGTGGGCCTTGAGTGCCCAGAATATCTACCATAGCCAGTCTATCTGCTACCTGAGCCAAAGCCTGAGACATGGTCCACTGGCTAGCTAGCATGTCACTGATAACCTGCATGAAGGCTACATCTGGATCCACTGGGGCCTTACCACTACCCTCTGGTCACTCATACCTGTCACCTAGCCTCTTCTCTGCTTCGCGCTCATCCTTGCGCTCTGCTCGGTGCTCTGCTTCTCTAAGTGCCTCTTCCTCTTCCTCTGAACTGGGAGGGAATGTGTTACACATCAAAATTACTCACTTTGATAGTGTCGTAAGTGTCGTCATTACAAGTGTTGCAAGTGTCACATTTTGCTCACAAGGTTGCAAGTGTCATATGTTGCTCACAAGTGTCGCAAGTGTCATGTTGCCATGATGCCTATGTCGTGCCCATAACGACATGAGAAGGACACTTGAAACACCTCAAACATTTGATTTGGAAGAGGAGAAATGAGTCAACAAGCTTGCAAACCTTTTGCCATCTGAAAGCACCTCAAAACTGAGTTTTTGGAGAGGAGCGCTCCCCCTTACACTATCTCGGAGCGCCGGCGCTCCCCATACACTGTCAGGGAGCGTTATAACGCTTCCTGGCCCTTTTGAGGGAGCGCTATAGATTTTGAGAGCGCTGGCGCCCCCTAAAGCTTACTAGGGAGCGCTACAACGCTCTGATGGCCCTTTTAAGGGAGCGCTACCTATTCTGGGAAGTTGTTAAGCTGTTGAGATGAATGGGGGAAGCATCTTTTCATTCTTGGAAGGCAGTTGAGCTCGAATCCCTAGTCCATCCATGATCTTAGGGCAGATCCTCAACTGAAGGAGGCAAATCCTCAACCTCCCCAAGGATATCTCAAGATTGTTGAGCCTCTTCAAGGCTATATAAGCAATCTTTCTAATGGTGAAAGGGGGATGAGAAAGAGAGAATCATACCAAACTTATGATCTCATGAGTGGTATGGGGCTGCAAATTGAGGGAATCACACCAAACTTATGGTCCCATAAGTGAGGAGGAAGAATTGAATATGTGAAACTTATGATCTTGGAGGAAACTTGCAGTCAGCCGAAGGAGAGCAATCATTGAAGCTGCTGTCATCCAGGTTGTGGATCGTTCAGGCAAGGGTTAGACGAAGAGGACTTGACAAAGCTGTCGCATTCGCATCTACGATTGTAAGTACTATTGTCATTATTCTCATTAATATGACACGCTTGGCCTGTTTCTTTCTAGTTTGTGTCTGATGTTACATGAACTTATCATTCAGTGATAGATCTGTTTTCAAGCTAATGTCAATAGAGTAGGAAGTGGTTGTATCTTGTTTTGTCCACAGACCTCAACGAGGAGCAAAGGATTGGAGCGCAACTCGGAGCGTGCAGGGACAAACGTCGGTTAAGAGGTACTTCTTTTACTCTCCCTTCTCATGCATTAGGCTTAGATAGATTCGAAAGAAATTCAGTGTCCATGATAAGCACTTTTCTGTCTAAGGTTAAGGTCAAGCCTTAGAGGTCGATCTACTTGTCCGCAGGCATATTTTCCTACAATAGAAGGGAGGAAAGTTAGGTCTGTCCCTTCTTTCCCTGCGTCGATTCTACATGACATATTCGTCACCTTCATGCTCACGGCCATCTGGTTCTTCTGCTGGATTCATGGTCTTTAGTCACAGGCTGGTAGGACTAAAGCTCTCATACCACTGAAATATCCCTGATCCGACTGATCAAGATATTCGCTACTGTTCTAATGCTCTGGCGTGCAGATCTGATACACTGGGGGCTTCTGGATGCATTTTAGTGGTGTGATTCAGATGTTCTTCGGTTATTGTGGTTGTATGTTGGTTATTGTGGTTGCATGTTGGTTATTACATGTGCATGTTGCATATTTAAGGTTTAACAATCATATAAAGATGCATGCAAGAGTATAGAATGTCAACTACTCAATATCATGAATAATAATGGTTCATGCATGGAAATACAAATAGCCTACTAAAAATATAGAGTCTAGACGTCAGTCAGATCTCCTGGATCTGTACTAGAATACAATCGAATAACAAAAAAATACCCGTGATCGTAAGAAGACAACAGATCTACTGCATGCATGGATAGATAGGCAAAAATGGGCGATCCCGGAGAAATACGATAACCGCTACCAGCTGGAAAACTCGATCTAAAGAATCCACCATCAAAATGTGCTCGGAACTGCTCCAATAGATGCGCCCTGGTCTCTATACTGGAATGGACGGTTGTCAGAACTCGAATTGGACCTCTACGGCACTAGATCTGGACCCCTGGGGGGTTTGCGCCCCTCCTTGGACACTGACTGTGCCCCAAAAGATTCCACCATCGGAATCGGCTGCTATATGGCACAAAACAATCGTCTCGTCAAATGATGAAATGGGTCGGAAGGGTTTGGCCGGATCTGCTCTAGAACACCTGCATGCAACGCCAAATGTCTGTCCGGAATGACTGCGCCCAAAATGGTTGGATGGATCGATCTGCAAGATTCCACCATCGGAATCTGATGATAAATGGCTCAATGGAAGCGCCCTGGCTGGATCTCTACTGGGTTGGAATGAATCTGCAATCGGGACATAGGTCTACTGCAGATCTCTGAATCTCAAAATAGCTTGCGCCCTCCTTGGCTGAGCTGCACCCTCCACACTGAATACTCCTGAAATGAATGGTGAAATACCTGCATGGTATCTCCAATGGGCTAGGGTGTGTCTCTCAACACCGAAACCAATGAAGGGTGGTGGTTATCTCCAGAAATCCACAAAACAATAAGGTCGACTCTCCTCCTCCTCTGGAAGCTCTCAACATCAAATCATAACAATGCATAATGAGGAATTAGGTCAAATTCCTCCCTTTATATCTTTCCCGACCTAATTCTTTGTTGACATCACTTAACCTAGGCGCCTTTCCTCCTAAGTGATTTATTTGTCAATTAAGTCCCCCCCTTATCACCTTTTCATTCTAATTCTCTGTTGACTTAGGTTTAAGTGACTTTTCCTAAGTATTTTGGCTTAATTCATCGTTTAGCCTTAATTCCTCCTTATTTCTCTATCTGGTTCCATGTTTGTGCCTGACTATAGTCTACGAGAACATATAGACTACTAAGTCACTCCCTGTTGGCCTAATCTTGGGGACGGGACATCACACCCACATTCATGATTTACCCTACATATAAATACAACAATCACAGTTTCAAGATAGACAACGACCTTGATCTCACAATCTACTTGGTTGAGCAAATAACTCAACCTCACAACAATCTAGGAAGCATCTAATTGGATAGAATCTCTCAAACCAACTAGGCCTCAACAAACTCCTAAAATCTATGAACATACTCGTTCTCGTAGAGACTAGAACTCTACCTAATAATGACCAATAAAGTCAATAATTAAATATGACCATACTAAAGACAAGTGGGAGTTACTTATCACAACACCTATGACCATTATACATCTATATACAACATTTTTATATAAGTGCATGTTTAAGATTCTTCTAAATAAGTGCATCTTACTTAAGTAACTGCATCTCACTTACTTAAGTAAGGTTGTTCTAAGTAAGTGCATCTTACTTAAGTGCATGTGTAAGATTGTTCTATGGACATTGATATAAAAAAACATTTTACTTTGTAGAGGATGATTTGTACTTGTCCTAAGGACATTGATAGCAAATCATTTTAACTTTGCACTAAATGAATTATAGTGGTTCTAAGGACATTGATAACAAATCATTTTTTCAATTATACTTTGAATATTATGAGCATGGTTGAGCAAGTTGTTGTAATTTAATTTGGTTTCAATTTTTAATGAGCTTAGTACAATTTTATTCAAATCCTATATAAGTTAATGTATAGAAATGGTGTTTCACACTAAATTGATCAAGAGAATTCAAAGGAATAATATCTACACAGTTAATTTAGATTCTTACTATTTACTAATACATGATTGTTAGAATCATACATGTTCTAAGGACATTAATAGAAAATCTTCTTTGAAATACATTAATAGCAAATAAACTTGAAATTTGATGATGATTTATTCGTGTTATAAGAACATTTAAGTACACCACAAATTAATCATATAGCGTATACATTGGACCATGATACAAATTATGATCATCATCATATATATATATATATATATATATAATGTTAAGATTGTCCTATGAAAAATATGGACAGTTTTAAAATCATTCAAATTGGTTTCTAAATCAATTAAGTTATGAGACTCTAAAATGGTTTTTTTAAGTTTAAAAAAAATGGATAGAAATGACATCGACATTTATTGGAATTATAAAAATGGCATTGACTTTTAAAGTTTATAAAATAAATCTAAAAATATATAATAAATTTAAAAGTTAATATTATTTTTATA
>CBVK0101726646.1:0-15811 GCA_900067695.1 Picea abies | reverse complement strand
AACATTGCCACCATTCTAGCGAGTCTTGCACTCTGTATTTTTACAGTCTCTGTACATTTCTTTCATTAATAGAAATAAGGTATTGTTGTATTTCTTTGTTTCTGGAAATTTTTATGTGTATTTCATTGTAATATCCCCGCTTTCATTTCATTCCGAAAATAATCTGGATCATAATGGGACTTAGTTGTAACACCCTTAAGGGTCGTGTATTCATGAGAAAGGGAAAATTTATTATGCTTATAACTCTATTGAGTAAAGTTGTTGTTCATGAAGAGGAATGTATATGTCTATTGACCTAAGTGCATGGCTTCTAATGCAAATGCATGCATGAACAAGTTGACTATGGAGCAAGAAATAGTACTTGCTTGCTATGTTTTTGGTAATGCCATCACTATCTAATTGAATTTAGCTTGGAATTCATGTTACACGACATGAAACACTCATAGAGAAAGTGTGCAAGAGTGTTCTCTTGTTGTTGGATGCCATATGACATAGAGGAATACATTTACAATTGTGAAATAGTCCAGTCTTAAGTCTACGTAGATATGCATAAGAAAATTATAAAAAGGTGCAAGTGATGAATATGCAGACATACGTACTAATAAGTTACACACACACACACACACACACACATGCTTGATGAGATTAAGTGAATGCATCAATGTGGATGCACACTTATGTATTTCATAAAATTAATATGTGAACAAATGAAATGATAGAGTTTCTATTAAATCATGAGTTGGAGATCATTTCTGGAGGTGGTGGATATTGCGATGAGGGAATTGCATGTTAAAGTAGTCATATGTGGATAAACTACGTGAAATATATGTCAAGAGAACATAGCTATGAAAAATGATGAAAGAAATGTAAATATGTAGATCAAGACCATGTATGTCTTAGAATTTTGTCATGTGAAATTTCTTTGCATTCTTGTAACATCGATCGAAACAATTTATGTGAATGGAAATAAAAAATCTTAAGACATGGAGGGTCATTGAACAGTGTTGGTTCCAAACACTGAACACCATAATCCACCTGCGATCTTGATGCCAGATGCACGGTAGTACTTCCTGTCACGCTCGTGATGGCAAACAGTATGGACCGGAGGGGTAGCTCTCAGATATCCTTGATAGGGATTCTACCCCCTCCCAGTCTTGCTCCTAAAACACAGTGACATGCTAGATACACGCCCACTTGTTCAGGTAGTGCCCTCTGCTTGGAGAAAGATATGGGAACCCCTCTTTTCGAGAGGCCAGTTAGAAAATACACATCTTCCAACTCAATAGTTAGAAGCTGTGTTCCGATCCAGAATCCTTGTTCCGCAACATCCCATAGGCCAATCATATGCTTAAGCAACAAAATCTCCTTCTTCATTTTTTTCAACTTGAAGAATTTGAGTAAGCCACAAGTTCACATTGCGGACTATGTGCGAGGACTCTGCAAGGTAGCTAAGTCATCAATCTCATGTTCTTGTTCTTTCCACTCGATCATGGTCGCCGAAGTTACCTACAAAACAAAAAGAATGAAGAATTTTCATTATTTCAATGTTTTGACAATTTCGACAATTTTCAAAAGCATGAAATCTAATGCCCACATCATTTAAAGAGACCACACCCTCTTTTATAATCACCACGCCCTCTCTTAGCCACTCAATGTTCATCATACAACAATAAAAATGTTTTAAAATGAAAATGACTTCTTTATGGCTGCGTGGGCATATGTGGGGATTTTTCATGGGTGTTTTGCCAAAAACGACCCATCCACTTAGGTATTGAGGCGTTGGCATCTTAGCCATCACCTTCTAAAACGTTTTTTCAAAAAGAATCCCTTTTTTCCATCGTTTTTAATAGAGGCCAATTTGGTCCTTTTTGGGGCAACTTAGGGCTTCATTTTTGAATTAAATGTTGCTATGAAAATGAATATTAAACCATGTAATTGAAAGAAAGAGAGATGAAGATCTACCTGGTCCAAATGGTAAGAGAAACGGTCAACTTTAGCTCCGGTATCAAGAGAAACAAGATCCACCTCCGCAATGAGAATCTCCACTACTCCAAAATCCTTGCAAAATGAAATGGTAAATGTAAGCCACAAGCTCGCAATGCATCCCATGTGCGAGGACTCCACAAGGCAGCCAAGTCATCAATCTCATGTTCACGTTCTTTCCACTCGATCATGGTCGTTGAAGTCACCTACAAAACAAAAAGAATAAAGAATTTCATTATTTCAACGTTTTGGTAATTTCGGCAATTTTCAAAAGCAATCTAAAAACATGAAAATCTAATGCCCACATCATTTAAAGAGACCACACCCTCTTTTATAATCACCACGCCCTCTCTTAGCCATTCTACATACATCACACAACAATGAAACGCTTTTTAATGCAAACGATTTCCCTTATGGCTGCGTGGGCATTTGTGGGGATTTTTCATGGGTTCTTTGCCAAAAACGACCCATCCAATTAGCTATAGAGGCATTGGCATCTTGGACATCCTCTTTTAAAACGTTTTTGCAAAAAGAATCCCTTTTTTTCATCATTTCTAAAAGAGGCCGATTTTGATCTTTTTGGGGCAATTTAGGGCTTCATATTTTAAATTGAATGATGCTATGAAAATGAATATTAAACCATGTAATTGAAAGAAGGAGAGATGAATATCTACCTGGTCCGAACGACAAGAAAAACGGTTAGCCGTATCTCCGGCAGCGAGAAAAACAAGATCCACCTCAAAATGAGAATCTCCACTACTCCAAAATCCTTGTGCAAAATGAAACGGTAAATGGAATTTTCATTGTATTGTTGTTTATAACTTTCCATTTTTTATAAGGTATAGTCATTTATGGGTTTCTCTAACAATATGATGGCTTCACTAAACCCCTGGTTTGTAGTTTTGACATCGCAGGCTTCCTGGAAGTTCTGATGGATTATTTACCTTGTCACGCTTATGAGCATAGTCTTAGTTCATTCTCGAGCTTGAAAATATGAGAACACAACCAGGTAAAATTTTATCTCTTTTTCGGACCCGTACGGATACACGAACACATGAAAAAGGAACCCCCCTGGAGTCGTCTTTAAACCCTTTTCAGACTCTCTAAATATGAAAAGATTGTCGAGTGATCTTGCTTCCTTTCATGCTCGTTAAAAGGTTTGAAAGGGCGTCTTTCGAGCGATAGTTTATCTCTTTTTCAGTCTTGTTGGACTACTGTACGAAAAAGGAACTGAGAGAGTTCTCTTTTAAGTGTTTTTCCAAACTCTATAATCCTGAAAAACCTTCGAGTTTTCTATCTTTGGACTCATTAAAGCACACATCGACAGACCCATATGGGATCAAACTCTTACTTCTTCTAGTTTGTTAAACAACGGAAGAGGAACTTACCAAAGGTGAGTTATATTGAGCATGTGTTATCCTCCTCGAGCTCATTAAATCAAAAAGAGGTACTCATCTATCTGGATGGGGGAAAAATTGAAAGGAGCAAGCCAAGCAGTCTCTTGAGAACATCATCTAGCAATTCTTAGAGTCGCCCTTGAACACGACACTTTGTCATTTGTACGCATCATAATCCGCTGAACCTCTACACTGAGCCAATCTTTTGAGTTCCTTTCACTCCTTTGGGTCGCTCGATGCAAGTCACAGTATCCACTGCATAGTTTTGGTCCATGCCATGTTTTGTTGTTGTGCCGAGGTGTTCAAGGGAAGTATCCACCTCTAGATTCGGCCATCCCGAATATCTTGCCTCAAAACCTGTGTCAGTCCATGTCCATTTTGATCCACCAATTACATCTCTATGTCTGTTTCATGTCGTTGATGGGGGATACAGATGGGGGATACATCAAGGCCCTCCCTCGACGAGTCTATTCCTGTCGACTTCAACAGATTATCCAGGAATTAGGCTTAGAAATCAGTTAGTACTTTGTGACTTGCATGCCTCAATGGAAGTCCTCCTCACATTCGACAGTAGGTTTACATCATTGACCTTTGATCGGATGATTCCACGGGTGTTCGACCTCAGCTCATCTATTCACATTTTCTGGAATGTACTAGGGTACCTTGGGAAGCATTGACATTAATGGTGATCTCCCTCGCACTTGTTAACAGTTCACGCCATTGACCAGTAATCAAGTGGTTTCTGCCATGTTCGACATTAGGACATCTATTCACATGGTTAGATTCGTACCATATTGGGATTGGTAAGAAGACCCTGGGTTGAGTAACCACTTTGATATATGCTTTGCCCAGGTTGTGAAGGGGTTTCGATTGGACAAATAACACATACACTGTTACATAGATCCACTTTGTATTGGTCGTGGCTATGTCCTGTCATGTCGTAGATCCACTGTGTATTCTTCGTGGCTATGATCAGTCTGAGTCATCAGAGTATAGATCCACATTGTATCTTTAGTGGCTATACCTTCTTATCAATACAATTATGGATCCACAGTGTATTTTATGGCGGCCATATCTTGCAAGTCTTGATCACCGAAGCATAGGTATGCCTGCCTTGGGTTTTGAAATATGTCATGATATTTGTTGGATGTTTGTGTGTAGCTTCCATCAGGTTCTCCTAGTCTATACCCTTTCTTGGATGTCTACAAAGCATTTCAGTTATCAGTTCACATCTTCTAACTTCATACTTTGGGGGGCATTCTGTTACACCTCAATATTGCTCACTTTGATAAGTGTCATAAGTGTCACATGTCATTCACAAGTGTCGCAAACATCAAACAAAGCATACTGCCATGATGACGACACCAAGGAGACATCTATAATAGTTCAGACACTTGATTTGGAGGAGGAAGAATGATTAATTGAAGTCAAGGAACTCTTATCACCTGAAAGGAGCTCTTAAACAAAGGTTTGGAAAGTGAGCGCTCCCCTAGACCAGCCTTAGGAGCACTGACACTCCCCTATAAGGTCTCAGGGAGCGTTATAATGCTTGTCTACCCCTCTGAAGGAGCGCTATCCATCCTTGGAGCGCTGGCGCCCCCCTCAAGCTTCCTAGGGAGCGCTATAGTGCCCTGATGCCCCTTTTGAGGGAGTTCTGTCTAATCTGAGGCAGTAGTTGGCCCGTTGAGGAGAATAAGGGGAGGATCTTTCAAGTTTGGAAGGCAGTTGCATTCGAATTCTTGGTTCCATCAAGAGATCCCTGATCCAAGGAGGGAATTCCTCAACTTGTTCTAAAGATAACTCAAGAGGTTAAGCTTCTCTTAACCTATATAAGAAGGTTCTATGATGGTGAAAAGGGGGGAAGAATTGCTAGCATGAAACCTATGATCTCATAGGAAACACACAGTCAATCAAAGGAGAGTGATCAGTGAAGCTGCTATCATCCAGGTTGTGGATCTTTTGAGCAAGGGTTAGATGAAGGGGACTTGACGAAGCTGTCGCATTCGCATCTATGATTGTAAGTACTGCTGTCGTTATTCTCATTAATATGACACACTTGGACTATTTCTTTCTAGTTTGTGTCTGATCTTACATGAACTTATCATTGATAGATACAATAGAGTAGGAAGTGGTCGTACTTTGTTTGTCTACAGGACTCAACAAGGAGCGAGAGTTTGGATCTCGATTTGTAGCGTGCAGGGACAAACGTCGATTAAAATGTACCTCTATCATCCTTCCTTCTCATGTATTAGTTTGTGTAGATCTGAAAGGAAGTCAGTGTCCACGTTAAGCACTTTCTGTCTTAGAATTAGGGTCTATCTCTTTGAGGCAATCTACCTGTCCGCAGGGAGATTTTCCTACAACAAAGATCTTCCAAAGATGGGATATCAAGTCGTTAAGAAAGATATGAGAAGCAGTTACCCCGAACTCCATGTATTAGCCCTTCTCAGTGAAAGAAACCCTCGCTTCGCGGGGTCACCCTCTAGGGGTACTGAAAGTGTGATACAATGTATACCCCATGTACCATGGGAATCCCCCCAGATCCACCTCTGTAAATACCTGGGAAATGCCACTAAGGTTATCGACTCACAGTCGGCCTCCAGGGGGTACAATCAATAGTAGGGACCGAATGTTTGGTCATGATATCAAAGCCCAAAGCTCTTCAAGAGAACTAAAGACAAGTGGACCAGTAAGACTCCTGAGGACTCTGAATGGATTTGGGATTCATGAAGCACCAAGACCAAATGAAACCAATATTTTCTTAAGAAAAAACCCTAATATAAGCTCTTTCTGCTACGATTGGTCAAGCTTTGGAGGGGTAATCTTTGTTGCTCTTCCGCACGCGACCTCGTGTTTATACCATTTGTTAGAGGGGGCTATCAAATATGCCTATATGACAATTGGATTAAGGGACTCTTTAATGTTCTACAATATTTTTTAGCAATCTTATTTACTCACTTTCCATAGTCCAAAGATTCTAATTCCTAGACTACTGTTGGTGTTCTATAAATAAAAAGTCTAGTTTATTTTAATTACATGTGGTTGATTATTTAGAGCTATTTCTTACTCAAGGATAGATGGAGATGAAACTAATGATGTTTTGACCTGACTCCAAAAACCATGCAGTAGGAAAATGAAATGCACAATTTCTTTCAATGAATCCTACTTACAAGAGGGAGAAGAGGCTTCATTTTGTTCCAAATACGATTAAACACTTAGCACTACACTTAATGCAATTTGATTTTCATTTAAATGAAGAATCCAAATGTTCACCAAATTATCAAAAGAAAATTCTTTTAAATTTCAAAACTAATGGACGTTAAGTTCTTTAATTTTTTCAACTGCAACTCTACTTGTAAAGATCTAGAATGCATGAATTTGTTCATTTGATGTTAACATGAAAATGAGATCAAATGTAATTCCCTTGATGCTTATTTTCTTTCAATGAGCATGAAATAGTTCAAAGCTAAGATAAAAGAAAACATGAAGTAAAAGAATACTCAAACAAAGTTGCATTCACAAGTCGAGAGAACAAATAGACTCTATACACTTGTTCAATCAAAGCGTTCGAAAGAAAGTAATCACTTGTAAAAAGTCTTAAAACCAAAAGATTCAAGACCAATTGATAGCACAACTGACTCTAAAGAGTTTTAGAATTCAATTGGATCAACAACTGCCAAAAAGTAACTAAAGTGTAAGAGTCAATTGCCAACAAACTACCTCCAAGTTGACAGAAAAGGCTTCCAAAATTGACAAATAGAGTTCTTCAAAGTTCTTTGGGAAGAAAATTACATAAATCAAATGCTCGTATAATCAACCAAGAAAGAGACTACTGAAAATCAAAACTGAGCTCAAGGATCTGATCAACCTTGACTAGCTCATAACCCTTTCAAAACTTAATCAAAGGAAATTCTTAAAACACCAGACAATAAGAGTGATATTCACAATCTATATCAAACAATCAAAGTCTAAAGCAATCAAAGAAGAATCTGGGACAAAATTCTTGATCACGAAGATTGAGAAACAAAGAGAGAGATGCCAAAAAACCAATCTAGAAGCAAGGGTGACGCTCCCGGTACCTAGAGTACAAGGCGTTAAAGGTAGGGTGATGCTCCCTAAAAGCCTGCCATGGGGAATCGGTGACATGTTGTAGGCCACTAGATGGGAGTGTCGTTGTTTGAAAAAAGGGTCAAACGGGCTCAGGCCCAACCCAGACTCAACAAAAGTTTTTTTGAGGGCTCTGTAAGCTATTCGATGAAGGTGAAAATTAAAAACACTTCAGAAACCAAGCATTCATCAAGCAATCATAAGAAATGAGAGGCTAAAAACTGAGGAAACATTTGTTCCCTAATGGAGTTACCAATTTTTGTTGTGAGAAATCTTACCCTGGGGATAGGTTAAGTTGCCCTTGGTTAGGTTTTCTTCGGTAAAGACATAATAGAGAAAGTGGACATGAACATCCCTTGCTCCTGTCTATTCACACATGAAAATGAGAAGAGGGAAAAGGAAATAAGAGTGCACCTTATTTCGAAGGTTGTCCTCAGTGCTCCTTGTTGCTCCAATGTTGGATGCAGTCCTAGCTTGATCACGATCTTCCTGCACTTAGACAATACAATCTTCCTCTTCTACTACTTGCACAAAGTTGGATGAAAGAAAATCCAACTAAATGAAACAAGCATAAAATTCACATGTAAACTAAATGAGACAAAAGTACGGGAATAGGCCAAACTCATATTCACGAGAAACAATGGAAAACACTTACAATCACCTTGAAGTTGAGAAAGCTTCCTCCAATGCTCCTCCTATCTAGCCCCTTATTGTATGCTGACAAATGAACCAGAGGTTTGATATGCTTCAAACCTTAACTTCATCTAATCCCTTCCACCCTTGAGACGCCTTGTTTATATAGAGGCTTGGGAGGTTTAACCAACTTAGAATATCAAGGAAAGGTTGAGATATTTCCTCCATAAGTTAGGATTGATTACCTAGAAAAGGAGAGACACGAGCTTATGAGTCATACCTCGATCATAACCACCAAAAGTATCTTGGAGCTGACCCATAAAATAAGGTGGGATTGGTTAAAACCACCCTAACATGATTGATTCTCTCTTTAATCATTACACGAGGCATTGATGACACTCCCTCTTGGTATATGAAGAGGCGTCACCCTAGGGGTGACACTCCCTAAGCCATGGAAAGGGGCGTTAGTGCTCCAACTAAGCCAAACAAAAAGGGGAAAGATTATGTGGTTGGCCTTCATAAAGTGGGTTTTCTTCTCTTTGATAGCTAGGGAACATGACAAAATGTTTTCCATGGTGTTGGAGATGTGAAACCAAGGTACGACACTTAGATGTGACAATTGTACGTGTAACAGTAATGGGAAAATTTAGGTGGATTACCTTTTGTTGGTTCTGAAGTTTTACCTTTGTCCTCTTTCTTATTCTGTCTGTCTTCTTTGATATTATTCCATGGAACTCTGTAGTCATATGCTTCATGTGACCCATTTCTTTTTGCAACAGGTACAATGAATATTGTATCTATCACCTTGGTTGTGTCTACCACCCTTGCCTCTGAAACTCTTTCTTCCATGTCCACATCCTCTTCTGTTGCTTTATCCTATGGAAGAATCATGTGTTTTACTCTTGTCTTTCTAAGCAAGGTACATAGTCTCACCAATTGAAGGAGATGAATTCTTTCCAAAGGCTTTCTCACGTTTTGCAACTTTCTCCACCAGCATGCCAAATGTGATGGATTTCATTTGACCACTTGCTTGCAACGATTCAAGGTAGTGAGATGTTACTCATATTAATAAAGCCTATTTTGGTTTAATTTTATTCTTTTCTTTTCATTTTGTTTTCAAATTTGTTTGATTAAAGTTGAATTTCTTATCTTATTTCATTTTCTTTTATTTTGAAGATTTGTGGTGTGACAATCATTTGTTTTCGGGTTTTAAAAGATGAAATGTTGATTCTATTATGACTATCAAATTTTAAGACCAATGGATAAGGAGTTGTTAATCCCAAAATAAATGGTACTCTAGTTTAAGTAAGTCATATGAGCTTTCATCATCCTGAAGTTTTGTGCTTGAAGAAATCTTTTCCAAGGTAATCTTCAAGAAGAGAATCACCCTTCCTGTGGTGGAACACTTTCCAAGTTTTACCTTCATATTAAAACCTAGATGCACTGATTACTTTTCCTTTTGACTATTACAAATTAAGTACAAAATGCTATATTTATATAATTTTTGCAATTATGTTTTAATTGGTTCCCTCTTTAGGAATAAATGAGTGAGACTTGTATTGTTATTATCTCAAACCTCGTAACGCCATCCCACACTCTTAGGGAGTAAAGTTTGCTTCCCCATCCATTAAGTAATCTCTAATGAGATTAAGATTAATCATAGTGCAACCTTTTTCATATAACAAATGACATTTAAGGGGTTAGTTGGAGGATAGGAGGTCTCACTGCGAACCAACCTATCATGATCATGGGTATTTACGGCATGACATTACCATTATCTGGTCACTAAGCCAATGTAATGGCTCTCAGTTACATGACCGCGGGAAAGAAGTTCTCATCACGAGCCAACCTTTTCATTTTTTTAGATATTTATTAATGACGCTGTCACTATCCGATTACCAAGTCAGGACAGTGGCTTCCAACTCATTTTTTAGAAAATTAAATAAAGTAATATTTAACAAAATGTTTATAAGCTATGCATCTTTAACTAGTGGATGGGATCAAAATAGCTAAATGGGTTAAAAGGTATCCCCGTCGAGGCTATGGATGCCTGCTGGCTGCAATGGCTATGCCTATGGTATTAGAGGTAAACTATAAGATAACATATTCTAGTCATCACTAATTGTTCCTTGAGTTGTGTTCCGATAAAGAATATGTTTTGTAGGAAGTTTGATCAATGAGTACTCGTCTTTGCATTTTGGTTAATAATTAGAAGGTTATCTTTTAAAAATCAATTGCAGTTGGTTAAATCTTTAAAAGGTTGACTTGTTAATGTGGTACATATGTTTTAAGACAAACTCTCTTTTTTTCAAAAGCCTTATCTTTTGTCTTCTGGTACATGTAAATATTCTATTATCTAGCCAAAGATAATTGCTTCGTCCCAGTGTGTCGCCATTTGTTGGCCCCCCAACAGTTCCCCTTGACCATTCAAAAATATCACTTTCATGACATCTGAATCTATCTCTTGATCTGAGAAGATGATTTTATGGATTAATTTGGTGTGATGGATGGTTTGTAATGTAATAAATTCACAAAATTGAATCGACTGGATTTTTGGTCTTTTGATAGTTCTTTTATCTTTTTCTGATGTTTTCTTATTTGAGTGATTTGCTTTGAGTTGTGTAAATATTTTGTGATTTAAATGTTTACATTGGACATTATTATGTTGAATATGCTAACTACCGAAAGTGACTTTAACATTGGTTCTTCATTCTTATATCGATTATTTTTCATTTTGAATTTCTTGATTTTCAACATGAAAATTCAAAACAAGAGTATGAAGGATTTCATGATGTCTTTCAATTATTAGCAAATGGTTTCATAACATGTTTTTATTTTTAGGTCTTCTTTGTTGGTTAATGAATAAAAACTCTGGTTATCATCATGATTCGACAATGGAATCCAAGAATATATTTATTATTACTTTTATAAACTTGTTCTTGTTTTCCTAATACTATTTGATGATATTTCAAAAAGGAATGATCTCATTTGAGCATGAGCTAGAGAAATAGATTTCGATGAATAATCAAGACATGACTTGCTTTGGTCTTAGTCTTAATGATCATAATCCTTATCATGACTTAAAACTATGAACAATGGTTAAATTTTCTTTATCATGTATTTGGACCTTTCATTTGAATTACTTGACATTACAAAGGTCAATACTATAAAAGTTCTTGTTACTATCATGTCATGGTTTTCAAGTCATTATTGTTATTACTTGGTCATTATGAAAAGTTCTTTGCAATTAATTGTTTTAATGATCATTCTTAATAACCACGTAATTTGAAAAACTAAATTGATTACATGTTACACTATGTTTAAGACATGAGGCTAATAAAACAATTGAGAATTGCATTGTTTATCGTCAATTAAATGGAAAAGTGGCCCAAGAGTTGTCAAGTGATTTAACAAATCATTTTTGTACATTTGTTTATAGTTTGTTTGTAAAATAAACATAGATATGAGTTTATATATATATTTTTGTATTGTTTTATTATATTAATAATTAATATTTGATTTAAAACAATACATAATGGAACATTCCATAGTTATTCCCAAATATTTTTGTTATTATTAGGGTTTGATTTTTTTTAGCATGAAAGACGTTTAAATTATTTGTTTTATTTTGTTTTCTATTATTAATAATTGTTTTGTTTATAGGATCTTATACTCCATATCATGGAAGAGAGTTGGAATTGCTTGTTTTGGGAGAATAGTTGCTAAAGGATTGAAATGAGAATTTAGCTAAAAAATTGCTTCACTTCTTAGGAGGCAAATTCAAATCTTCATTTTTGGGAAAACGGTAACAAATTTACGGAAACACTTGAAAACCATTTGTAGAACGAAGCGTTGTACCTTAATCTTGAGGTTTTTCTCCAGAAATGATATTGTTTGAGAGATACAAACAGATATTGGACATCAAACTTTCTAGATTTTGCGTTGCAGTCAACCTCAAATTTGGTTTTTCTTTGAATGTCCCAGGGATATCAGAGATTGATGTTTAGCATGAAATTAATTAAATTAAATCAATTTATGTAGTTTGGGCTTATAAAAATAATATTAGAGCTCCGGAAAAAAAGAGGGAGCATGGAATAACGAATGGACTTGGGATTGTAATGGGAAGACAATGAACCTCATTTTGCTTTAGATTTTTGTTCTGTGAGTAATTTTTGAGTTTTTTTTAATACAATATCATTTGTTTTTATTTATGTGTTCATTTTCTTCCTGTCATAGCTTTGTAGAATGAAACCTTGGCTTTTGTCCATGTTTTATTAATTCATTGTTATGATATTAATTTGTGTATCTTTTATTCCAAAGATTAATATTTAAAAATATGATTTGTTATCTTAGCTTTATCAATTCTTTATGTGACTGATAGATAAATGCATGTGTAAAACGTATTAGATTTTTCTTATGCAAATTGCATGTGTTTAATTATTTATTTTTAATGAAATGTGTTTCGTTAATTGAAATAATGCATCATTATTCTCCATAAAGGATTGATCTCAAAGTTGCTTCCTTTCCTTATCTGTATTAAACCTAATCTATTTTGTTGAAATTTCTTTCACCAGAATTTTGTTGGACTTGAAGTGCAACATTGTCTCTCTGATAATTTATTTTACAGGTGGATAGTCCAACAGAGTTTTGAAGGAGAGGATTCAACCATTAGATTGCAACTGTGCTTTTGATCAAGATAGTTTAGTCATTGTATTTTGTCATATTTTCTTTGTATGGTTTGTTTGAATGTAATTTTTTAAATTGTAATGGTTTGTTTAAATGCTTTGATCATTTAAATAACTCCTGTCATAAATTACATTCAAAATCATTTAGTTTAGTTCGATTGTTAGCTTAGCTTGAATATTATTATTTCAGTATGATTGAAGTTTGAATTATTTGTTTTCTTTATTATTTATAGATATTGTTTAGATTGGATTTGTCAGGATTAAGTTCCATTACATACTTTGAATTCTCGTTTTCACAAGGTTTCTAGTAAATCTTGTACCCATGTAAAACTTGTAAATTTTGTGAATTTATGTAATTAAGTGTAAGGTTATCTAATCTAATAGATTGTTGTAAATACTCAAAATATGACAATAAGTAGTTAGGATTTTAAACTACTTTTCATTTATTTATTAGATAGATCCTTTCACCAGCCAATGGAGTCATTAAACCCGTCAGGGATAGTTACCTTAAATGACTTAGGTTACACTTAAACAACCTCAAACCAGACTATTCCCTTTCAGTAGACAAGTGGTCAATATCCCCTGTCAACAAGGCCCTAAACGATGTTTTATGTAAAGGGTCAAGGGCTTGGATTTACCTTTAGCAAACCCAAGCCATGCTACGATATTGTAGTCCTTGGTTAGAGCTTTCTAGTGAGCTACTATGTGCACCAAGTGGAGATTGTATGCAAAAGTTTCCCCTCGGAAAGTTTATATAGAAACTCACAACCAAAAATACCTTTTGGTGTTTCAAAAACACCTTTTCACGCTTCACCTCCAAAGGTTAGGGTTTTGGACCTTTAGGGTTCTTATTTTATGTTAAAAGGTCATCCTTTTAGGCTCTTGTATTAGATTTTCAAATGAGCGTAGCTGACATCTCTCTCTCTTAAGAGAAAAGCTACTACCATTCTAGCCAGTTTGTGTTCTACAATATTACGTGATTTTATTCATTAATAGAAGTTAGGTTTTCACTGTATTACTATGCTCTCTACTATATTTCTATGTGTGTTTCATTTCAATCCCTATACAATCCAATATTAGTGGTATCAAAGCAATCCTCTCCATTTTTTCTTGAGTACATGTCCCTGACGAGGTCAGGATATAAAGAGTTGGGTCTTAAGCTAGTTGCACTAGGAGATGACCACTATCGCCAGCCCTAGCAACCTCCCATGGAAGGGGGAAAAATATATAAAGCAACAATATATCCTATCAATATGTTTCTCAAGGAATTCCTTGTGTGACAGAGGAATGAGATAATGGACAACTTCACCCAAACCCTTCAACCAGTGTCAATGGTGGGTGAGGCACCTTCAACAAGCAACCATTTCAATGGTGCGACACCCTTCAAGGTACACGTTAAATTTGATATCCCTTTATTTAAAGGCAAAACATACGCAAATACTTTGGAAAATGGTTAAATATATTGGAAGGTTATTACTCTATTCAAAACAAGTTTGAAATTGAAAAGATCACCTTTGTGCTCCTTAAAACCCTTCCCCATGTCAAATATTGGCGGGGAAGTTATTGGACGAGACATAACGAATATGAGTCTATAACATTCATGACAGGACCCACTTGGGTGGATTTTTTTTATTCCCCCAAGGAGGAATTCTATTGTCTTTGAAGCTATGATGACCAGTACATGAGATGAACAACTTTACGTCAAGAGAGAGACCAAAAAGTGTCGGAGTACACCAACATCTTCCATACCTTGTGCTCAAAGTTGGGTATCAAAGACTCCAAGCAACACTTATTTTTCAAGTAATGCAATGACCTAAATAGGTACATACAAGAATATATGGATTTCTTGAAGATCTCCTCACTAGTGGTTGTTTATATGTTGTCAAAATTGAGCAAAAATTTAAGCAATGAAATATGTAGGAGTTTGGGTTTGAAAATACACCACAATAGAAGTATGGTAAAGGTGGCCCTAAATCATATAATAAGGGATAAAGCAGGGAGAGCCAACCTCGAGACAACTAGTTCAAGACACAGAAAAATAAGGCTAATGAGAAGTCAAATAAGGACACTGGAAAATTGTGTGAGTTCCAAAAAATCCCCTGGCACAACATTGATGAATGTCGCTCGAAATAGTCATTGTTGGTCGAGCTTAAAGAAAGAGATTTAGACCCTGAATTAGAATTTGATTCATAGTAGGATAAAAGAAAGAGGATCATTGATGCATAACCCACTGTTACCATTGAAACCATGAATAATCAAGTAGATGTGTCAAAGGAGATGGAGGAGGGGGAGCACCTCTTCCATTCATAGATGTGGGTGAAGGGGACCCCACTACATTTCATTATTGACAACGAGAGACAAAAGAACTTGATCTTAGTGGAGGCCATCATGATATTAAAGTGGTCAATAATGCCACACCCTCAACCATACACCATCGGTTGGTTGAGCCAGGGGTGAGACCTTCACATCAACCAACAATGACGAATATCGTATGGAATCAAAACCTTCAAAGTTGAGGTACTATGTGATGTTTCCCCTTTGTGATATTATTTTAAGATAGATCTATATGTGGAAATGTCATGATGCTGATGAGTCTCGACCCCGTAGTGTCATTGTTACTTTAGGAGGTAAGACCTACAGGGTACCATAGGTAGTTTTGATTATTTTCATTTTATTGATCTCGACAAAACAATGTTGAAGGGTAATTTATCATACTACCAAGTTTCTCCTCTTCACAGTTCAATCAGAAAGTGAATGAAAGGTCATCACGACCACCATATATTTAGCACGTGATCTCTCTACACAGAAAAACTAGGTGGAAAAGGTTGTAGAGGAATATAGAGACATATTCACCTCACATATAGAGGTGCCTCTACATTGTAAAGTAAAATATCCCATTGAATTGATACCTAGTGCTTGTTGATATTATGGTAGTTGCAGGAGGTATTAACCTCCACGTGTAACCCTGACAAGAATAGAATATTCCGGGAAGCAAGAAGAAACCCT
>CBVK0101726635.1:0-14000 GCA_900067695.1 Picea abies | reverse complement strand
CTCTCTGAATGGAGGAGGTCATCTCTATGTTCCTAGCTCTGTCTCAGGCATGAACCACTTACCCTTCTTAGGGGCTTTCTCTCAGGTTTGCAAGCTGAGAGAAAGACTCACATAGCTGCAATGATCCACATCTCACAGTTTGTAAGCTGGAGAATGTCTCACATAGCTGCAATCATCAACAAAAAGTGATCAATTCTTGGAGCATTTGCAAGTGCTACATGTCTTCAAGCATCCATAAGGTGTGGAAAGGCGCAACCACACACATGATGCCAAAACAAACTAGATTGCTAGAATTATATGAATTTAGATCTGATAGAAACTAGATCCAAAACACATGTTTAATGCAATGGCTCAATAAAAATAATTTCCATAACTATAAGTAGCTAAACAATTTTACAACTAAATGAGCCTTTTAATTTTAATTTAAAACAAATTTACTTAGATATCTACAAAAAAAATTGTAGATTTACAATGTATTGAAACATATCAACATATTTGATTTAAAATCTACAAAGATTTTTTTTTAATTGTAGATTTACAATGGATTGTATATCTATAGTAGATTTAGATCGGATCTAGATATACACAAGCAGATCTAACTCACATTTAATAAAAAAAAAACACTAAAATAATGATCTTTTAAATCAAGATTTCCAAACTGATTAGAGTCTTCTCTTATTTAATGATTCATTACCATGACTCTTTCATAATCGTGGCTCTAATACCATGTTAATCTTCACCAAGTGTCGTTAGACACAATTTTATTAACTAGCATACCCCCAAAGCAGGGGAAGTGAACATCGAATATAATACGAGGTGGATATATTGTAAAGGAAAGTAAAGTTTTTTTTGGATAGTTTGTTGTGGATTATTATGTTCCACTGACCTTTCAAGGTCTAATTATGTTCCACAACGTTTTGAAGTCCAAATGTTCATGGATATACCTTCTCTTTACAGTGTCCTAACTTATCTTAATGAATTTTCTCGCTTATGTGCTTCATTTTACCTCTAGTTATTTGTAAATTAGAGGAAGAGACACTACGAGAGGATCATTATGATATACGTAGCCCCATGTATGTGCAACTTGCAACCTTAGAATAAATCCCTTGATTATGAATTTACATGTCAATTTTTAAGATGTTATTGGTTGGGCCTTCTTCTATTGTGTATGGAATAATGTTCAAAATATAACAATAATAATCTATTTTTAAGGTCATGGCCAAGCCACACCAAATTGGTGTATGAGACNGGGACAAGGGACCCCCCTCCGCCCAACGATTTGACTGGTAAAGTCTACGGAGGTATACATACCCTACCCCACTGTGGATTTGAACTTGTGACCTCTTAAGAGGAAACATATGTTCTTAATCATTAGGCCCACTCAGGTTGTATACAAGAAGAGACATTGTTGGTCCCTCCTTATCGTAGCATAGAATGATAATTGGGGGAGGGGTTGAGGCTACAAAAAATTCTTTGTGCAAACGACAAAGAATATATACATGGGTTAGTCCCTAGATTCCATATTATAATGTTTGAAGAATCGATGTCCATTAGATTCTTTATGACCTCAATTGCAAATATGTCCATTAAGGAATGCAATATGAATGTTAGGATATGATTCACTACAAGTAGTATGTATGTATTTATGTTGGAAAAGGCATCTATTTGTTTGCAAAAAAACTAGGTAGCATGTGTATGGCCATGATGTTCAAAAATATGTGTTGGGAAATCAATAAGAGATATCATTTTTTGTTTTTCTTTGCAATCTTTCTATGTCTGATTTGTTCATCGAGTTTCAATTCGACACATTTTTTCCAAGATTTATCTTTTTATTTATGATGTTAATTCTATAGTAGTGATTGGGTCAATTGCTTTGAAGGTGATGATGTCATTTTTCCATTCATCTCTTCTCCTCTTGTTCCAACATTGTTTTCATGAATATTAGACAATGAAAACAAAAGTCTTATATTTTTATTATATGTTAAATTGCTTATTTTTATTCAATTTTCTTTATATACTAAGTCACTTATTTCTCGTGCCAACAATATTATAAATAGTCAGCCATAGATATTTGATGTGCTAAAAATTCAACCAACGATATTTCGATGTAATAAAAACATACTAAATCATAAAAATCCATACATTGCAAGTCTTCCTAGCACTTTAACCTAAATTATTGAAAATTTTCATTATTTTGTTTTTCTTTAATTTCCTACTGCTTCGAAATATAAATAATTCCAAAATATATATTGGCATATGGATATTGTGAATTTTCATAACTCTTTATCAATTAGCAGATTAAAAAATACATTTAAAGTAATAGCAAGTGGCACATGTCTATAGTTTGATAATGTTAGGTGAAGATTACATGAGATTCTATTTCATGATCCTAATCAATCTAAGATTCTATTTCAAAATCCTAATCAACATGGGAATTCTAATTAGTAGGGAATCTTCATTAATGGTTTACATTGATTAAAGAAAATAACTACAAGAACTACACTTGCATTACTTAGTTAATGAATGTTTAGCTAAAATAAGAAAACTATATATACCCTTGGTAGTTCAATTAATGGAATTTAATTTAATTTTTTACTCTTTCATATTATAAAATAACCTTTTTACTTGTTCGATGAGAGAAACATTGAGAACTTGCATGGGCTCATTTATCTGATAATAAGAGTTCAGTTTAGGAAAAAGAAAGGAAGAAGTTTGACTTTTCACATTATAAATTGACCATTTTAGTCGTTCTATGAGAGAATCGTTGTACTTGACTTTATATTTATTGAATTGTTATGTTGCTAAATAAATAATTGCAAAAGAGTTTATTATATTGCATCATGAGTGAAAATAGGAAAAGTTGTGAGCTTTGAATCCTAGGAATATGGATTCCTTTGTCATTATTACATTGGGTAATTCTTTGAAATCTCAAACCCTGGGAATATGGATTCCTTTTTCATTGTTATAGGTTGGCATATTCTTTGAATTCTCATTAGAAAAATAAATGAGGTGCTTCATGCTTCTAGTTTTCAATATTAGGTAACGATGTTCCATCATCATGAAACATGTTTTTGTATAATAACATGTTTGAGTATAATAATAAATATGACCTTGTATCTTTAAGGTTGGAGTGAAAAATGCAAACCCGTTTTAAAGAAGCCCATTAAAATTCAAGAGGTTTTAGTTGTGAAGAAGAGACCTAATTTGTTGAGAATGACCAATATTCATTGAAGGTTATGCTCGCATATTTGATTCAATGTGCCAATCTATAGGTTCAAATTTACATGAATTTTAAAATGACAAACATCCAATAAACTTTGAAACTGAGAAAATGTCTAGCGACAAAGTAGGGCATCTGTCCTATGACATTGTTCACGTGTAATTTGCATGGGATTTGTTGTCCATCTATCATTTGCATGGGAAGTAAGTGTAAGGAGAGAAACAATAAGATGTTGAAGAGTATTTGGTTGTGAGTTTTGCTCCTATGCTCACCTTTACCTTTGATTTCTTATTTACATTGATGCTTGGTCAATTGTGGAATTGACATCTGAACCAACATAACCAACTAGATCTACTTTTGACATTTGAGCTGTAGATCGTAATGCTCCTGGGAAAGCATATTCTGGATAAGGGGGAGTTCTAGTTTTCATCATCTGCAAAAGTAGGGGCATCAATCCCATTAGAATAAGAAATGAAAACATCTGAGTAAGTTGCAAGTAAGCAACTTGTAATGACATTAAGCTTATTGATTATCGTACAGTGTTATCTCTCCCTATTAGTTCATTGTCAATCTGGTTGCCTGGAATGAGACCTATCACGTAAGTAATGAGGCCCTATCGATCTTACTAGGGTGTATTTTGTAACTAAGGATGACCATAGTGAAGCCACAGTGAACACGAGGGCCAAGCTGAGTGATGAATCGTCACACCTAATGAACTATGCATGCTTCAACGAGATATCGCTTCTTCGATTTAGGATAAGAGGGGAGATAGGCCAACAAATTGACCATGAAATTGTTGATTCAACAACTTTGATTTCTAGGGAAATGTATAAATTATTATTGATAATACACTCTATGATTTTATCACAAAAAATGAGTGGATTTAATTTTGGAGGTTTGGTTTGTGTTTCATAGTATCTCGGGGAAATCTTATGCAGAAACCTAGCTACAAAAAAAATGGCCACTCACTGCAACAG
Source organism: Picea abies (assembly GCA_900067695.1). Lineage (NCBI taxonomy): Eukaryota > Viridiplantae > Streptophyta > Pinopsida > Pinales > Pinaceae > Picea > Picea abies. The sequence goes on along the minus strand of CBVK0101726635.1, from coordinate 9,803 downwards.
TATCACTAGTGGTAGCGACCACGCCATCGACATCATCTATAGACGTGGGATTTTCAACCGCCATGCCATAGACATGATTTACGGACATGGGATTGTTAACCAACATGGATCATAGGGAGAATGTTCACCATCCAATTTCACAAAAGACATTGAATATGATGCCAATAGATCAAATATTTGATATTTCTTGGTGATTTTTAGATAATAACTCTGTAATATATTGGGGTATATTAGTATACTTGTTTATGTATTCACATTATCTAGTTTGCATTTTTTCTCATATTCCCTCTTTACTGTGAAATCCATCGACCATAATGTTGTTTGTATGGGATTGCCAGTGTCCCATGTATTTTCCTCCTCTCTCTAGGTTTTTGGATTGAAGATGGTATTAGGATTGCCAGTGTCCCATGTATTTTCCTCCTCTCTCTAGGTTTTTGGATTGAAGATGGTATTAATTGGCTGTCAAAATATGATTGGTAACCCTCAAGGACTAAATGAAATTTGACCCTGAGACTTCCTTGAACTTTTGCACAAGAGCATCTATCAATAGAGCTAACACTTGAGACTAAATATGGGTGATTACACTACTTAAAGACAAGAGGTGTGTATTTTTTTGAATGCATGTGAATAACAATAGAGGATATGTTGAACAATGGCATTCACACAAACCATTATTATTTTCCACATGCACTTCGACATTCCTTCCATGACAGTGACTCAAATTAGTTTAAGCAAACAAGAAGTCACTTTAATTTCTTTAAATACCTTTGTTTATCAACATCGCATTCTCCCTCTCATTTTTAAATCTTATTCCAATATCATTTTAAACCTTATTCTAATATTGTTTTCAATCTTAACAGCTTTCCCTATTCTATTAATTTTCCGCCTAATATTCTTCTTTTCTCCTGAATGATCATATCGTATTTTAATATATTTTCAATACCTTACTTTTAATATTGTTTTTAGACCTAATGGCCTTTTTCATTTTTATTTTTTTCTTATTTTATTAATTGTCTTTTCTTCTCGCCAACGATCATCTACTAATCTTTTCTTTAAATACTAAGCCTCGACGCTCTTTTCTAACATCTTAGAGCTTCAATTATTCCTAATGATGGGTGGGGTGTTCACTCAAAACTTTGAACATTTCAAAACTTATCACACAATATTTTTCCAAAAGACTCATACATTATGATTTATTATAAAAATATACACACTCGATTAAAATAATTTTATAAAAATAAATAATAATATATATTATTTAACATTTAATGATTGTATAAAAAGGTTGTTTATCTTATAAACAAACGTATTTCATATGATTTTAAAATCTTGTAAACAAACGTATTTCATATAAATTTTAAAATTTATGTGACTAACTTTAAAATTTAATTATTATTATTATTATCATTTATTTATTTATTATAAAACATATTTATTTATATTTAAAAAGTCATTTATACTGAAACATAAAAGAAATTATATGTGATTTTGGTTAAACTTTCTAAAATAAAAGTGTTGTTGTACTGAAAATCACCCGAGGATTATTTTTTGTCTTTATTTAAAAACTATTTTATAGTAAATTTTGATCCACTACTGCCACCTCTGATCTCATCTATTAGCCCAATCAATGACGGATTCAACTCCGACGTAGCATAAAATTAAAACTTGTCCAAAAGTCCTTGCGTTCGCCCCCGTGTCTCCTCTTTAGCAGTAGAGAAAAGAAGAACAGTTACAACGAGACAGTGGATAATAATAATAATAATTGCAAAGAAGAAAACCAATGAAGCTACGACGAGGTTAGCATATGAGAAAACCAAATTCCATAAGCAATTTGTTTAAGGGCGATATTTATTAATGAGAGTGGATTTTGAAATTAGGTTTGAGATTAGGGTTACCTCTTATCTAATCTTGTTAAAACCATGTTGTAGTGCATGGGTGAAGGCAGGAATAGGGACACTAAGGCGACAAAGGAAAAACAAGAGCGGAGAGCTTGGTCGCAATGGAGGGATCGTTGAATGGACTCAAGGGTTGTCAAGGAAAATCGATGAGTCGATCAGGGGATCAAAAGGTTGGTAGACAGAGGCGGCTAACAATTTGGAGTTGATGGAAGGTGAGGTGAGGATGATGAAGCAGCCAACGGTTGAACTTGGATACATCATGATGTGGTGATTTTAAATATGTCAAAGAGGTGGCAATTCTTAATTGGATAAGGATAGACAACGGAAATTCTAGAGAGGACCTCCCCTTAAAAAACGCCTTCGGTGTAATCATGAAAAGGAAAATTACATAATAAGTGATAGGCATAGGGTATATATAACCTTTGTAATGCAATAATGCAAGGATAATCACTATGACTATGATACCTAACTTCTAGAATTACTTTATTCTAGGAAAATGGACTTTAGGATTATGAGGTTAACACCTCTCAAATTCCTTCATGCAATGTTCTTGAGCTAAGTGGTATTCTTTGTGTTCCTAGTTTGAGGAAGAACCTTCTTTTAGTGTCATGTATGAAAAATGTACATTGGAGAGTTGCTTTTGAGGGACGATAGTGCACCATCAGTGATTGTAGTCTAGTTAGTATGAGGTTTGGCTAAAGAGTTGAGAGAAGGTGGCCTTTATAAGTTACTTGTTGATCTAGTAGCACATGTACAATTCAAGTGAGAGATTGGATGAATCTTCTAGTTTCTAGGAGGATTGAGAGCGTGTAGGAGTGCTTATATCTTTAGTGAGGATGAGTATACCTCCTAAGATATATGTTAGTCATGTTGCATTGGTTTCTTCCATCTGCATGACTTCCAGTTGTTCACTAGGTGAGAGGTATGATACCTTGATGGAGGATGATGTTGATATTGATTCCAGGTTTATAGTTGATGGAAGTATTGCACAATACAAGGTTGATGGATTCTCTCGGACAAAGGGAGTTGCCCATGGATTCTATCAGTCAGAGGGAGTTCCCCATGAATTATCTCAATCAAAGTGAGTTTCTTGTGATGTTACTCTTACTTTGGGATTCTTTTGAGATGAGGGAGCATACCTAGTTCAAAATATCTCAATTGTCAAAGGATTGGAGCTAAATTAAAGGCATTCTCATGATGATAGGTTATCGATGGCCTTGCATCGGTTGTTACTATACCACGAGCTTGGTATTCTAGGATTGAGGAGTTGACTTGTGCATATTTCTATCTTTGTGCCTTTGATAGATGTGATCCACTTGTCTTGATATTGTATGGAGATATGATTTTCTTTACAAGATGTCTTGGAAAACTCATGATGTGGTGTCCATTAATTTTGGCCCATGATGTTGACTTGGAGAATGATGGATTTTGGCCATTTTCTTTTTTTCTAGAGTTATGTTCTTTCATATTCATGGGTCGTCATTATTCTTTGGAGGATTGAGATGTTGTGATAACATGGGTGATAGGTTCTTTATAGGTGACAATGGTTGATTCCAAAACTATACCAAGTATAGATTTATAGGTAGCAGATTTTGTGAAGTTGCAAAGGTAATCAAATGGTGCCGATGTAAACACTTTCCTCGTAAAGGAGGATTGTTATCTTTCAAGTTACTTTGAAAGTGTTTACACAATGTTTAGGAGTGCTTCATGAGATTTGGGGTGCACAATGTATGTTCAACCCCTAGATAGTTAGAGATGGATTAGTGCATGGGAGATGGTCCATGATGTATTTGCATCATGAGGACAACTTGCTTAGTAATTGTTTGACCTCAAGTGGTTACTTGCATGACATTCTTTCCTAGGGAACTGCAATTCTCTTCCTTACTTGGTGGACGTCCTTCATTGTGGCCACATGGAGAGATCCACTCGTTTAGAGAACACCCTACTAAGGAGGAGGAGAACTTTTCATCTTGAGGAGGGCATTGGGCTCTAGATAGCATGGGGTTACTTGGATTTATGGATGGAGGCTTGGAGTTGATTCAAGGACACCTAGGTTGCGACAAAGTTCTTGCAAGGTTAGTTGATTTAGTGGACTACATGGCTTAATACTAGTGATGGAGTCTGTGTGGGCTTGTGTGAATAGGTGTGGAGACATCTTGTATAGCTACATCATATTGGAACCCTTATTGTGTACAACATCGCCTTAGAGCATGACATGTGTACCCTCAAAGTGGAGCGTTTCACTTATGTTGGCCTACAAGTGCTTGTTGTAGGTTTCTTGTAAGGGCTTGGGCCCACATTGTATTGTTCCCCTTTCTTACTGCCCATATACATAGAGGAAGGAGAAAGTCCTTCTGAAACATTCATTCACTCATCATACATTTCACTCTTATGTAAAGATGTGATCTTGAGGAGGAGTGCACAATAGTCTTTCTTCTCTTTGTTAGTCTTCATTTGTACTTGATCTCTCTCTCACATCAAATCACTAGGGTTTCATGGTTTTCTTGGAGCATCTTGAAGTCTAAGCTTAGGGTTTATCCCTTGGAATTTTGAGATTAGGGTTTTGTGATAAAACCCTAGGGTATATTTGTTGATGAAGAAGAAGAGAAGAGGATCTCTTACATTGGAGGGCTTGTTGGATTGATTCTTACATGTTGGAGCTCCTTGGTTGAGCTAGATTTTTTCTTATTTTTCCGTAGCTAGGGTTTTAGAGAGTTGGTGGTTTGTAGTAGCCTTGAGAGAAGTCTATGGAATGTAAATGAACTTCATCTTGAGCATATCAATGAAGTTTTCAACTGTCCAAAACTTATGCAATTTCTAGATTTTATTTTCAGCCATATATGTTCTTCATGTATTATCATTTACAACTATATATGTATTGATGATTTGATATAAGTAAAAGGACAATTTATTGAGTGATTTGACATCATCATTGAATAATTTAAGGGTTGTTTTCCTATTGCTATATTTGGTGTTTTACTATTGTTATAATTGTTATAAAAAGGGGAATTTTCAAATATGGCTTATGTGTGATGAGTTTCGCTTGAGCAATGGAAACTTATCTAGAAAGTTTAGTATATTTTCTCCTTGGATTGCCTAGAATATTGGGTTGTTAGAGAGTGAAATATTGTATTTTTTCCATTGTTGTTTTATACCTTATTTCATAATATCCCTAAGGCTGAAAATTCATAGGGTTAAGATCCCAGAAACCTCTACTCAAAGAGGTGAAATTTATATTTTACACTAAAGACCAAGAAAGTATAAATTTCTACATTGGGGAATCAATTAGTAACCTAAACGGAATGAAGGATTCTATAAAATGGAAAAATGCTCAAACATATGATGAGGGATGTGATACTCTAGAGAGCAGTAAGGAATGTGGTGACATTAATTTTGAAGAAGGTAGCAACTCAAATGGCGATATTGATTCTATATCGAGGTTTGGGTTCAATAATAAGGATTTTGATAAAGGAGATCATCACCATCTCAAGTTCATAACAGGGGATCCCCTAGTGGGAGGCTATGTTTCGAGTGGATTAGGTATTAATCCCATCAAGGATTCAGCTCTTGGTTCAGTGGCTAGAAAATATTATCTATAGTAGACACAAGAAAAGGCCATAATAGAAATACATCAACGTAGACATAAAAGTAGTGTTCAAGTCCTTAGTGCGAAACAACCTCGAAAAATGGTAAAAATTGAAGTTTCTCTCTCTAAATATTCAAGAACTAGGTTGGAGTTCAAAGAGTATTCAGGAACTAGGTTGCAGTTCAAAGAGACAAGCCTTGTTCAAATTAGTAGAGTTAGAAAAGCTAGATGTAATTATAATTGGGAGACTATGGGGCCGGGGGAAAAGCTTCAAGGTAGCTTGAGAAGTTATTACAAGGAATAGGATTATGTGTTATAGATGCCTCTAGAAATTTTGGAGGATTGATCACTAGTTGGGGATTAAGCTTGGAATTAATTAACATTTTCTTCTTCAGGGCACCATAGATAGGACTGGTAGGAGAGGGTTGGGCTCGAAACCAATAAGAGAGTAGAGGGTAGTAGATAAGGCTTTCAATAGATGAATGCATGACTAATGCACGATGACTGAATAATTGTATATGTTGGAAGAACTATAAATTTTGGAATGAATGTATACCATTGGAACTCATTAACTAGTATCCTATGGAACTTAGTAACTAGTCTCTCGTTGGAAATAAGTCACTAGTATACCACTAGATGTTGGAATGACTATCTTTCCCATGGTTGGTAATAATCCTTTCCCACCACTGGTGAGATGGTGATAATCCTTTCCCACCACTGGCGATAAACTGGATGGTAATAAATAAGCATTTCCCAAGGTTGGTGATAAATAGGCCTTTTCCACGGCTAGTGATAATAAGCTTTCATTACAAGCCTCCTCGGTGGACAATTAAAGGACAAATCAATAGTACGCAAGCTTGGCTTGGGCTTCGCTATTGAGAAAAAAGTCCCTTCAACTTCGAAATAAGCTCACTCATAATCTCATAAATAATCCTTGGAGAAGAAAATCAAGTGTTTGTTGGTTTAAGAATCTATCCATTAATCTACACTATTGAGAAAAAAGTCCCTTCAACTTCGAAATAAGCTCACTCATAATCTCATAAATAATCCTTGGAGAAGAAAATCAAGTGTTTGTTGGTTTAAGAATCTATCCATTAATCTACAAAAAGCAAGTGGGGGTATAATGATTCCATTGTTCATTTTCTCTCTTATGGCTCGTTCATAATAGAGGGAGAATGAGTCCATGAGGTCTGAGCAATTGATGTACATGAAATTCAAATAATTTCTATGAAGTCATATTTTTCCATCCCCTCCTACGTCGAGCATGCGATTTTTCTCCATTTTTTTTTATGAATGATCCAATTCTTTTCATCCCCCTCCTTGATTGGTAAAGTGACATTACACCTTCTACTGCAGTATCAACAATAATGATATTTTGTTTCTATAGACATATTGCCATTTTCCCCCTGGAATTCTACAAAATGGTCACCACACCAAGAAAAGAATCCACCATAGGATGGTAGTGAATAGTGAAAATGGCAATCAATTATAAACACACTTTGTTTAAATTACCTTGATATATTAATATTTGGACTATTTAAAACTGATCATATTTAAGTTAGTCTAACAAACTAATAAACTTTGAACTATGTCTTCATATTTAAGTTAGTCTAACAAACTAATAAACTTTGAACTATGTCTCGAGTAGCCATATATATGAAAGATTAAAAAGTAGGAAAGTCATGTCACACAATAATGATGGTGGTATGTGAGATTGTTGCATTGTTGTTAGAGCTTGAGATATAGGCCATTCACATTCAAACAACGAATGACATTTAGCGATTACTGCCAGAATAATAATAACTATAAACAAGGGATGAAGTAAAACTTGCAATAAGACCTCAAACATATCGTCCAATAAGATTTGGAAGAACATTTTTTTTTAATTATATTACAAAAATAATTGTGTTTTACTATGTTAAACTTTAGAGATTGCACAAAAATATAAAGTCAACTACCAAACTAATATCAAGTCAATGATAAACTCATTAAAATAGTACCTTGCCTTCGGTGGGGAACTATCCCATCACTATGTTGCATACTTTTGTATTCTCAAGGGTTATGTCCAAGAATGTTTGAAAGCTTCATTATTATCATGCCATGTTGTGAATGTTCTTTAAATATAATTTAATAACAAAACTCTTATGAATGCAACTTGTATGTGTTTTTTTTGTTTTGATCGAATTATTTTTGTAGATAGGTTGTCAATGATTGAAGAGATACATTATTAGTCAGGTTAGCTACCACACATCCCATCGTCCATGATTCATTAATTTCACCTTGTTAACTTCATGCTAATACTCATTGTTAATGACCAACATTCCCTCGAGGCACAATTTGGGAAATTAACGATAAATGTGATATATTTGGATAATGATTATCTTAGAATGAGATATATATGCAACATTTATGGTAGGAAGTTTTTCCTATTGCTATTGCTATAGTGCCACAATCATCTCTCTCCTTCCCCACACTTTGCTTTTAGCGTTCTCTCTTGCAATTCTTATATTTCCATGTGCACTCTCTCTTTTTCTCTCTCTCGCATGGACTCCCTCTCGTTTGGTCTATTCTTCTATACTATTGATGTTTCCTCTCTCTCTTAGCAACATGACCATTGCAGCTTCAACCTTGTTCTCGTCGCAACTCTCAAAGACAAATTTCACACTATAGGTGATGTTGAATTCGACATATAAACAACACAACTAAGTAAATATGCTCTGGGCAATGATGTCAATCAGAACTCAAGTGGAATTCCCAGTGGTAGACTAGTTCTTTGCAATTAACTCTGACAGTGTCACCTAAGCTTTAGAGTTCCCAATCCTTTAAGATGATGAATCTCTTTGCAAATCTAGTTGAGTTCATACAAAATCTCCCTACTTTGTCATTTGTAGAGTAGTTGATTCAATAAAGACTACTTGATACCTCAACATTGGAGCACCGACATAAGTTTCTTATTAACTACATTGGATGCATTTGCAAGTGCCACCCTCCTCCATGAACTTAGATTGATGATTGCAGTATTTTGTGTTCAACACCAATGAGTTCATGAATAAATGAGATGCAATCTCCCTAGTGATAGACCTTTGCCTATCTTTTAGTTTGTATGTGTAGATACATTCAATACACAATGCTTGCTCTAGTAAGCTTTGTTAACCCCATTCCTAATGATTCTAAGATTTTAGATGAGGATAGATAATCAATATTCCTTTTCCACTCACATTTGTTCAAACTACTCACATATACATGTTTGGACTATATAAACTTGCAAAGCCAGTCATTTACAAGACCCAACTCACTAAAAAAAAATTTGATGTTTTGGTTCAGATTTTTCTCAACAACTCAATCACAAGTTTTCAAAGAATCATCTACCACATTTCAACTTCATTATTTTTAGAAGCCAACTTAAGACTTGATGCAACACCATCGATGAAATTCATTGCTCCAATTTTGTTAAGTACTTGCAGATTCAACATAATAGTTTTCCATTGCCACATGCTATATGCAATTTGTTAAAGATAACATATGACAGATATCAATGGTTAGTCTATATGGCATCTCTCAACACTTCTTTTGCACCATAACTCCATGCTCAATTGATATAATATTTTGAAGACATTGTTGTGTACATACACAAATTAACACAAATCGAGCTTCAACCACAAATCTCTCTATAACACAACCATTCATCTTAGTTTGCTAGCACAATGTTTCGTTTAGATAAGTGTAGTGCAACTTCAACAATCCCCAACATTCAAGATAGATAGTGTTGAGCCCATATGCTTTCAAATAGGGTTGGATAGTGTTGGCCTCAGATTGACCACTTGGACATGAAGCCACATGTGCCCTTATTCATAGTTGATTGTTTGATTATATTGTGTTAAATGTGCTCATATTTTGTTTGCATCGTGCTAGCTTGGGGGTTGACCCATGGACCCAAGAAACATATCTCACATACGTAGTTAGCGTTTTATACCTGATTACATAGGTAAAAGGTAGTCCAATCAGACCTTTGTAATTACTTCTCTTTATCATTTTTTTGAGAAATACTTTTTATAAAATCTTTTTTGCTAAGTTTATGAGGGGTGTATCTATGTCGTTAAAGTCATTAGGACTAACTCCTGACCTCATCCACACCAACTTGGAAGGTTTTGAACTTGAGTCTTCGCATCAATACAATCCTAACCATTGTTGGTTGTTATATTCTTTGCAATGAAAGTCGATGTGGATCGACTAATAGTCGAAGTTGAAGGTCGAGGTGGTTTGACTGGGTAAAGATGAAGTTGAGGTGGATTGACAACAAGTCAAAGGTCGAGGTTAGT
>CBVK0101726633.1:0-11266 GCA_900067695.1 Picea abies | reverse complement strand
TATCGGGGATAACAGGGCCACAAAAAAGCCTTTAATCTTGACTTAGTCAGAGCAACATTAAGAGCTTGAAGGCTTAGGGCCTCCCAGGTTTTTTATCAAGAGGGGCCTCAAACATGTTACTACATTTGAGCAAGATTTTCCAGATTTTCTTTCCTTCAATTGCCTTGATGACCAATTTGGCACATAGGGACTTGGCTTGAGCGTGTATTTTAATAATGTCCATGCTTTCCCACTCCTTGGGCAAGCTGCACAAATACCAGTGTACTTTGTGAAATCCCTTGCCTCCATCTATATTGGCCCACAAAAAGTTGTAAAGGGCTTTCTCAAGCCATGGATATGCATTGGGAGAAGTCACCGAACATGAGGAATAGTAGACATGAGTAACAACCAAGACTTTAGTGCAGATCTAAAATTTTGTGGCTAATGGCATGGGCCTAGTTATCCACTTGTCGAGCTTCTTCTCTGTCAATGGTGTGACAACATCCTAGAGTTCCTCAGGGGAAGCTTGGAATGCAAAGAGAATTCCTAGAAACTTAAGAGTTTGCCCAGGAAGGATCCATGACCATCCTTTCATTCACAATTGCTTTTTGGGGAATGGCCTTTCTCAAATGGACACCTTTAAGAGATGTGAATCACCCTAACTTTACGTTCGTGAAACACTTTGTTTCAAGTAATAAGGCAAGCATAATTATATATATAATTCATGACCGGAAGAACAAAGAAGAACAAATAAATCTCATTTGAGTGACTTATTGGGTGGGGATCAATTCTTTTCTCAATTCTTCGATTGTTGAGTGACTTATTGGGTGGGGATCAATTCTTTTCTCAATTCTTCGATTGTATAATTATGTATATAATAATATGAAATATCTCAAGAATGACTAACGGATACGAAAGTTGAGGTGAATATCTGTTTGACTTTGTTTGGAGCATTTACTTTTAACCCATTGTATCTTGGCCCCCAAGGCCTCACAAAATATTGTAGGGATTCCATGGTGTTTTCCATTAAGTCGAGTCCTCAATTTTAGAGAAAAAGGATTCAACAAATTTGACCTACTCCAAGTTGGAGAGGAATGCCTTTAATAAGGTGCCATGGCATCTTATGGTGAATAAAATATTCCAAGGCTTGAATGGCTATAACACACAAGGTTGGGGAAAACAAACAACTTTAATGAATGGGTCTAAAATAGATGAGATCCTCAAATTTGCATATGTTAATGGAATGGTAGTTAATCACCCCAGGAAAGAATTGTCCAAATATTATGTTTTTGAGCATGGCAAGATGAATGGCCATTCAATCATATTATAAGCTTTCTTGAAAATCTTTGACAATTAGGTTGGATTAAAGTTGTTGATCATGTTGCTCAAGCTTGTCTTTCATAGCCTCATGGCACTTGTTAGACAGGTAATTTTCCTCCCACAACTTCTCATTTCATAGCATCATGGCACTTGTTAGACATGTAATTTTCCTCCCACAACTTCTCATTTCATAGCATCATGGCACTTGTTAGAAAGGTAATTTTCCTCCCATAGATTCTCAAGATTAATGTGGTTTGTGCCATGGTATCACACCCCCAAGAAGTGCCTTGCCTCTTGGCATGGGGAAAAGGATCGACACTATCTTGATTGAATTCACATGATGTGGGATTTTCAAGTACGAGACGTTGAGTAGAAAGTGAGTGTTATGAATTCTCATGTTCTCAGCCCCCATTAAATTGAAAAGTAAAGAGGATGTGGTTTGGGAGAGACATCTCAATGAAAAAGAAGGCTACATTGTCTCAAGAATTCTCTCACCACCTTTCCATTTGTTGGACAATGTGAATTGAAGCTTCGAGGAGTCTTCTCTAAAATTTGTTGGTGTAATAAAGGCCAAGCTTGGATTTAAGGGCATTCTAGGCCACCTTCTCCCCTTGGGGCATGTGAAACAAGGTCATACTCTCTTTGTCATCTTGTGATTCTACCATGTAAAAATCACCACAAAAAACCATAGGGCTTCTAGTAACCCTTTGACCATCCAATTCTAGAAAGTGGTTAGCTCCTTCATATCATTGGATGTGTAGAAGTTGGCAAGGTGCAAGAGCTTGCCTTCCAAATTCAACATCATCCAAACAAGCCTTTGTAATGGGTATACCCCCCATTCTATAACAATGGGGGCAAGGTGTGGGCAGACTAAAGTAGCAACTCCCCCTTTGCCTTTGGTATTGTTGGTAAAAATAACAACATTGAACCAAACCCACATTAAAGGATCTTTTGAGTAAAAAACTAGAAATTTCAACTTTTTGCAAACACTTGATATCAATATCATGATTCAAACTCTTAATCTTCTTAATAATGGACTCTCTTAGAGCACTATTCATTGTCTCTCAAACCATCTGATCTGAATTTTCAACTTGTAACACCTTTGGATCTATGATTTTAGATGAATATGAGGGCACTACTATTAGATATTATAATCTTTAGATGTGCACATGTTTGTGAACCCTACTAGTTTTAGCAATATTTTATGTTCGGATAAAAACCTTAGCTTATACACAGTGTACCTCCTATATTCCTGCAAAAACTTTTGTTCATATTGTGACTAGAGACGGCCACAAAATATCAAGATCACGAATCAAAATCCCATTCCTTTAACCCATCGACTTTATTAGACCACTAGATTTGGAGAACTTGTAACGTCCTTGAATGTCTTATTTTAGATGAATCCAGTCTCACCACAATTGGCTCTCAAAATGTTCAAATATCCACAGTAGTGAACCCTAGTAGGTTTAGAAAGGTTTTAGCACTAGATAAAATCCTTAGCTTGTGGGTGCTCCTTGAAGGTGCCAATCAGAGAACCCCTTGTTGATACCAAATGTTATAAAGCAAACATTGAGTACAACGTGATCAACTTGAATACAATGCTAGTGCATGTGGAGCAAACTCTCAAGGACATTATTATGGCGATTTAAATAGGACAACTCCTAGAAAACCTAAATACATCTCATATAACAATGTGTATAATCATGATTCTAATACTCTCTATTATACTTGTTCTCATTGGTTACTAATGTTGGTCCACTACAACATTGACTTATTATCACTGTTGTATATGACCCTTTATATACAACCATTTTGGTCATAACAATCAACAAGAAGGGAATCCACATCTTTATTATCATTAAGCTCGATTAATGCTTAACATGGGTTTGAGAGAACATGTTTTGGAGGCTAGTTTTTAGAAAATTCAATAATCAATGGTACGAACCTCGGGACTTTTCAAAAGTTTGACAGAGTTTGAGGCTACTTTAGGATTCAACAGGGGAGACAATGAACTCCAACCCCCATTCCCCTCGAGAGGAAAAGCACTAGGAGTAGTTGATCATCTCCTTCCCAATGACAGTGGTCGTGGGCTTAATTGGCATCGATGTAGTGATAGCAATCAATAAGGAACTCTAGGCCTTTTCAGCCCCACTTATTGTTTGAATAATTTTTCCAGACCACTTACACCTATCCTTGTTCATTATTAGCTTAAAGTGGCACTTTGAGATGGGGCATGATTTGTTTGGTTAGTAGCATTGTTGGGTTTAACTATTAGGTGCTAACCCCCATATTTTCCTATGCCACTAGAGGAGCAAGAGTGAGCTTTCATCAAGCTGGTAGTCAGAGTCGGTGTCACAGAGATCAAAGATAGGTTTTCCAAGGCTTAGACTTGATTTTTAGAGGCGGAGGCGTTTTAATCAATTTTGGGGAAAATTGCTATTTTTAGAAGTCTTCCTATTTTTTAAGACCCAGAGTTGGGAGGTCCGCATGTCAGAGGTGATATCATATTTGGGATTCTTGCAAGCTCATGATGTCAATGAGCCTTTTCCAGCTGACACGCGAGACACTGCTATTTTTAGCATGCAAGCTTTTAGGGCTTGTATGACGATTTTGAGCATATATTTGGATTCCTTGCAGAAAGTCGAATCCGATGAGCTTAATTTCATTGACATGCAAGAAGGTCCTATTTTTAGTAGTAATATTATTAATAGGTTTGAGTGCCATGCAAAGTGACATATGGTGGTAGGTAAGGGTGCTTTATTGGATAAATTTGGCAATAAGATAATGTCGAGTTGCATGCATCAGTTCTATTTTCAATGGATGACTCATCGACTATTATTGGCAAGAGAGGGTGACTTTCTTGCATGAGGATGATATGATGAGTCAACGCTACATGGAGGGGGCATGAGTTAAGATGATTTTGGAACAATTTATCTTTAGTTTATTTTTAGTTAAGTCAACACCGTATGGAGAGTTTAGGAGGGCATATGAGTTTGGCTAAATTTGGAATAGGGTGACTTTGTCTTAGTGAGAATGAGAGATTTATTCATGGCTATGAAGTTGTTTATTTTAGCAGTTTATCCCATTTATTTGAGCCAGCTAACTTCAGAGGTATTTTTGCATTACCAAGGTGCCCTCTTTAGAGAGTTCAAGAATATTTGCATTACTAAGGCACCTTGTTTAGAGAGTTCAAGAATATTTAAAGGAAGGGTGAATGGCCATTATTTGAGAGATTTTTTCAGAGCAGCCAACAACCTTTCTTCGCCATATTTTCTTCTTTCTCTCTTGCTGCCTATACTTTATGTTGAGCAGAAATATTGTGATCAGTCTTGTATTCCATCTTCATGATGCAACCAATCTCAACTTTTTGACTTCTTGATGCAATATTTTATGTCTTGTGCAGTGGTGTAAGTAGTTCCCATGCCTCTATTTTTATTGTATCAGTCATCTAGAGCGCATATTCTTTTTGTTTTCCCTTCATGTTTCATTGTTCAACTGACCCATCCTCAAATTCAACAAATGCCATTATTATGCACTTAGAAGCTTAAACAAGGGTGGGGATGAGCCTCTTAGGGCCAACACAACCAACCTAAGAGGACATGGAGTAATGGGCTGAATGGTGATAAGACAAATAGCATGACCATGGAAACTCAAATGCTTTCATAAGATTTTTGTTAACTTGTAAAAATAGATATAAACTTTGATTAAACTTTAGAAAATAATTAGGTAGTGTATAATAGAAATATAGTATTCGTTGCAATACTTATCAAAATAAAGTGAAGTGGATATAAGTTTTGATTAAACACCAGAAGAAAATGAAATTATATATATATATATATATATATATATATATATATATATATGAAAACCTAGTATTACTTATCTTATACTAAGTTACATATGTTGTCATGTGTATTAGTATTACTTATATTATGCTGATTTACATATATTGTCGCGTGTGTATAAAAGATGCACCATAGTTTAGTTTAATTACATATTAGTGTCTAATAATGATCTTAGTGTCTAATAATGATCATTGAGTAAATAGAAATCTTAGAAATATGGTAAATGAAATTTTTTTTATCATGTAAAAATAATGCAAAAATAATAGAATCTTAGAAATATGGTAAATGGAAGTTTTTTTTTTAACATGTAAAAATAATACAAAAATAATAGGATAAACAATTTATGAAAAAATAATAACTTGAATTTATCCATATTTTCTTGTAAAATGTTTAAAAATATTTGAAATTAAAGATTAAAATAAATATTAATTATTTTAAACGTAATGGAGTTAGGAAAACGTTAAATAAGTTTTGCAACCAATTAAGCATAATTGTAAGTCTTGATATTATAATAGTTGACATTTCTAAACCTCATGCCTTGTAGATTAAATGGACCTTTTGTCCTTTATGCTAAACTTTTTATGAGTTATGAAAGTAATGTCACATTATATTGATTGAAAAGGTTGTGATAACTAATAGTGCATTAAATATGTAACATTATTTTAAGGATTTTGGTGTAACACTAATAGATGGATTAGTGTTTGAAACTGATACGTTGTTATAATATGTATGTGTTTCAAACGTATCTGTGTTTGAAACTGATACGTTGTTATAAAAATGTGTTTACAAATATTCACAAAAATATTTGTAAACACATTTTTGTAATGAATTGTGAAATAAAGAATTTGAAATATATTCGTGATAAAATATGGAAATGATTAAAAATATTATATATTAAAAATCTAATATGTTTCCATGTTTCTATATATAAGCATAATGTTACTATAAGCTTATGATATCTTTTTTCTAGGAAATTCGTATGGGGAAAATCCGTCGGGAACTTCCCCTTATTTTGATGATGGTACCTAGGGTAAACCCATATTCTATAGGGCACAATGCCAATCAACAAGAGCATTAAGCCATTACAATATACATCATCTCACCAAGACTAACATGTCACAAAAGGTGAGATTCAAACATGGATGGGAAGATAACAACTTTCCCACCCAACCATTTGAGTTACACCCACTTGACCACAAGCATATGATATCTATAGATATTATGAGATCATTCAAGATGAAACTCCAAACATAAACAAATTCACTTCAGAGTAGTACTAAGGTGGTTAATCCCTTGGGAAGAGTGTTGCATATCTCATTTGATGAATGGGGAGATTTTTGGAGTATCGTTTTTAGTCCCTACTAAGGCAAGGACAATAGTAATTGGTTCGATGTGAAATGCATTGATGAATGGGGAGCTTTTTGGAGTACCTTTTTTAGTCCCTACTAAGGCAAGGGCAATAGTAATTGGTTCGATGTGAAATGCATTGATTTTCTAGTAGTTAATCTTTGTTTTTCAAAATATTCCGAATATTTTGTGAAGTACATATATTAATCTTGTTTGTAGAAAATAAAATTTATTTATTTATTATTGTTTTTGAAATTTCCAATTTTGTAGCTTTAATTTTGATCCTTTCCAAAAGTAAAATTATTTCTGTATTTTTCAATTTCGTAGATTTAATTTTTGATTCGCCAAGGCATTGCGATGGACTTAATTACCATTTGGTGTATTTCAATTTTAGTTTGTTAGAGTTGAAAAATAATTTCAAAATACAAAATTGAAAGAAATAATGAACGACCATGTACAACCACATTTTAGTTGCACCTATATTCGTTTTAGTTGATTTGTCAATTGATTTATCAAAAGAAACAACCTTATGTTGTTGTCTACTATTATTTGTATCCTAGAAGTCTAACCTAGCACTTTAAAACTATTGTGAGAAGTGTTTGTGGCACTTGATGAAATACACATGAAACATGTAAAACATTCTATTGTAGGACATGCATTTCAACAATGTACTTTAATGAAATAAATATGAAACATTAGTCCTAGGAATTATATGATATGTGATTGTTCCATTAGAGGCTTCCTAAATCTTGATACATGTTTGTTGTACCACCTTAGTTGTTGACACATGATCATTGCATGGCCTTATTTCTACACCCCCTTGGCTTGATGTAAAGGGCCATAACTTTGGGGTCTGTACTCCTCATTGCATTGACATCTTGTACCCCTCATTGCATTGACATCTTGTACTATGCTATTTATCAGTTTTGGCATGATAAGCATTGATGTTGTTGAGCCATAGAGCACGAGAGCTTTATATGGAGCATGAAAGAAGTGCCGAGCCATTTCTTGAATTTATTGATTTGATCTTGCTTGCAATTCTATTCCTTCAATGGTTATTACATGTAAGGTTATGTAATACATACTAATTCTTGTAAGTATTTAATGCATGTGAGTTGTCCTTGGTGGGATTGTTGTAGAGTAGTAAGTTGATTTCATTGTATTAGGAAATGGAATTATGGAAAAGTTAGATCATAGTGTGACACGATTAAAAACATGGTAATATGGTCCAATAGACTAGTAAAGTCTAAATGGTTCGCACTAAAAACATGGTCCAATAGACTAGTAAGGTTTAAATGGGCAACATTATAAACATGGTAATATGGTCCAGTAGAGTTGTAAGGTCTAAATGGCCAACATAGACAAGGAAAACATAATATTCCAATAGGGTCAACATATGACTCTAACCTCCTATGATATACCCCATGCAGAATATGACACTATATCACCTTTATCATGTACTTTTCTAAGTGGGTGATATTACTTTAACATAGATAGACTACCATTGACCTAGAAATGAAAATTACACCATCCTTCAAACCATCTTAGCGTTCAATTTGGGGTAGGAAACTTTGTTGTGAACCACAATGGAAAAAATGACTTTCCAAATCTAGAGTCAATAATCAATGCAAGCTTGAACAAGTAATCGCTATATGGTAGAGTCAAGGCACATGAATTAGTGGGGAGGACACAATACAATGATTAATTTGAAATCAATGTTGTTTCTTGAAAGATGTGAAATGCATAATCTCATGTTCTGGACTAATTTCCCTTTCTTCAAACATGCTCTACTCTAATGAGAAAAAAACCCCTAGCCTTGAAGCACAATTTTGAACTTCTGCGATGTTTAATAGGTCGGTTTGATCTAGGCCAATTTTGAGAAATGCCCTTTGCGTTACAACAATCAAAATTTTCAAGCCATGGCATAACAAAACTTGCATTTCTCATGTTGAGAAAGCGTAGGCTATTTCTATAAAATTATCCAGGGGAAGATATTCAGTGCATAGAACCCATTGTTGACATCAAGAAAAAGAAAGTAACTAGAAAATAAAGTATTCATTTTGTTGAAAACATAGATGCAACCCAATCACTGCAAAATCATGAAGAAATTCATAAATTGATATAATGTCACTTGTAAAAACAAAGCATAAATGAAACCTTGCATGCAACGTTGGCCGGGTGCTTGGGTCATGTTGACCTATGCCATCACGTCCCAATGAGTAGCAACAATGTTATTAAAATATTGTCGTTGATCCCATTGATGCCAATGATTCAACCATTGCTGAATTTTCAACTTGTTAAAAACAATTTGTCTGAGGAATTTTTGGATTGAAGCCATGGAATCCCCTTCTCTGTTGGCCCCCTATATTGGCTATGCGAAGATGTTTCAACGCTTCATCATATACCTATTTAATAGACATGGATTATGACTTCCTTGGGTATCCAACATGTAAACACCGAAATGAATAGATGCGTTGTGACTTCCTTGGGTATCCAACATGTAAACACTGGAATGAATGGATGCATATGTATAGAGAAAAATATAATGATACTCACATGACAACTTATTTCTTTGTGGAGAAAATTATATGTAATTCTTTGAGCATTGTGGTTTTCTTGTTATTACAAATGTTTGGCTCTCACTACTACATTTGGGGTCAAAATTCAATGTTTAAAACACCATTTTAACGTTGGATAGAACAAGTGTAACATGTCGGTTAAATGTCGCATTACTGATGCTAAATTATCGATAGTATACATGTTGAAAATGCGATAGTAGATTGACTACAACCATAACTAAAAAAATGTCACTAAACATTGCTTATTCGACATTATCTTGACATCTACTTTGTTGACGATTAAAATCGTAATGATGAATTCTGCTGACAAAGTATTGCTAAAGCGCTATTATTTAATTATGATAATAATATAATACTAGTAGGTGGTGTTAGTCCCTAAATTTTCACTTGACTGTGAGAGGGCAAGCTAGGGCATCATCAGGTTATTGCAAAAGCTAGGGCATCATCAGGTTATTGCAATAATATTTTAAGGGTTTTATGAATTGTTTTTTTAAAAGGGTGGTTGAAAGCTGGTTCAAGGTTTCAAGGTAAACATGAATTTCAGAATAAAGCCAAGAGATATCCCACTGATTTGTTAAAGGGTAGCCACACAAATAGATCATATAAAATAAGGAAAATTAAGAGAGGATGTATGGAAGTCTTCAATCTGTTAACCTCACATGGATTTCTTATCTCAAAATGTAATTTAGAAACAAGAACATGTGCTTGTAAATCAAATCTTGATAATAACAATAACAACAAAATCTTCATTGCATTATTTAAGACCAAGAAAAAAATGCATTGCAATTGAAAAATGATCTCAAGCAAGAAAATAAAAAGAACATGAAAGAAAAGAAAGCCTGACCATCAACATGTCTTTGCCATTTAAGTATCAAAGTAGAATAAATTTGTCTTACAAAGAGTTCAAAACATGTCCCTTAGTATCCAACTTTTCGAACCCCATATAGTTTTTCATCTGTCTATTTAAACTATACCAAAGATGACTCCAGATACTATTTTCTAGTATGCAGTTAGTAACAGGATCTGGTCAGTGTCTATCTTCTAGGAAGATCAGCTCAAAATGAGCACTTACATTGCTAAAATAGTAATAAGCTCAATAGCTTAATCCAAAACACTTTTACAACAACTTATCAAATCCCACAAAATTTGGAGTTGATCTTGACTGAGTTATACATTCGAATGATCAAAATTCATTAGGTCAAACCAAGTTGATCATCTTTTACCCCTTGGGTAAATAGTATCAAGACTTTCAAAAGTGTGCATAAAAGGACTTCATAAGGCTATCATGATATAATGATGGCGCTGGCTTTAGTAGTCATTTGTTTCAGCTTGGTTATGAGAATAATATTGTGCCAATACAATTTAAAATTAAACTCTCGCAGCTCCTTGAGAAGTGCCTTTTGTTCCTTTCTCTTTTTCTTGAAACCCTGTATCTTCTCCTGCTGTCTGGCGCTCCATTGCTCCACCTGATCCTTTTCCTTCTTTAACTGCTTCACCATTTTCTGGAGTTCTTTAATCTTGTCTTTATCACTTCTAACCTTGACTTTAAACTCTGAAAATTCTTCTGCAGGTGCAGGTTTGTTCAGGTCTATAGCAGCCTGAGGTTTTCTCAGTTTGATCTGGTACCTAGAGGATAGTTCTGAGCTATGATCATCATCAGAACTATCTAAGTCCATGGCCTCTGGGAGATCTGGAATCTGATCTGGATCTGCAGAATGATAGTTTTTGTCATCAGAAATCCCACCTGTACCTTTAAACAATGCTTCAGATTTTGATGATCTAGTGGTTGCTCTTGTTATAGGTACTGTAGAGTATTGAGCAACTTGTTTGCCTTTTACTTGTGTCTTCCCCAAGTTTTTATTTTCTTTTGCTTTCCTGTGCAATGGAGGCATTTTTTCATGTTCTTTAATACCTGCTTTAGGGTGTTCAAAATTGTCCTCTATGACTATAAGGTTCTCTTTTTTGATGGATGGGTCAAACATAGCCTTAGAGTTTAACCTGAATTTGTTGACAGCCGTAGTGGAGTTTCTCCTAGGGTATTTAGACACAAGTGTAGGTTTCTTCCCCTGTTTTTTCCCTTGGCACCTTTCTTAATGGTTGATTTTTGTTTATGCTAGACTATAGATTGAATTAGGTTAACATTATAATCTTCATCTTCATCCACTTCCATTTTTATCTCTGTATCAGGAAACATAT
>CBVK0101726630.1:0-27197 GCA_900067695.1 Picea abies | reverse complement strand
ATGAAGGGACTTCAGTCACTAGGCCTCCTCTATTTGATGGAATGAATTTTGCCTTCTGGAAGGGTAGAATGAGAACATACCTAATGGCCTTAGGAGCTGATGTCTGGGATGTTGTAGAGACTGGATACATAAAGCCTGTTGTTCTAACTTCCAAGGATGATAAGTTAGAATTTAGCTTTAATGCTAAGGTAATGAATGCTATCTTGAATGGACTTGTAGAAGCCGAGTTTGTGAAGGTGATGCATCTTCAAACTGTTAAAGAAATGTGGGACAAACTCATTAACAGTTATGAAGGTAATGAGAAGGTGAAAGATGCCAAGCTTCAAGCCTACAGAGTACAGTTTGAAAAGCTACAGATGAAATAAGATGAAACCATTGGGAAGTATTTTCTGAGAGTTGAAGAACTAGTAAATGCAATGAAAGCACTTGGTGAAAAAATTGAGGAACCCTCTTCAATTCAGAAAATTTTGAGATCTCTGCCAGATAGGTTCAACCCAAAGGTCTCAGATATAGAATAACTTAATGATATAAAGAATTTGTCTTTTGATAAACTTCTAGGAACGTTGACTGCATATGAAATGAGGATAGTTACATATAAAACTAGCTCTAGAGAAGCATCATTTAAAGCAGATAAGAATGAGGATTGTGAGCCTGATGAAATTGAAGAAAAATTCATGAGAAGATTAAATAAAGGATCAGGCAAGTACCAAGGTAAGCTTCCCTTCAAATGTTTGAACTGTGGTAAGATAAGTCATTTTGCAAATAAATGTCCACACAAGAAACATGATCAAAACTCTGAAGATGAAGAGAAGCATAAATCAAGAAGATTTGATAAGAAGAAGAGTTTATGTGTAAACAATGATGACTCCTCAGAAGACACCGATAGTGATTCTTCATGTGAATATAAAGTAAATGAATTCACGCTTGTGGCCAAAGAGGATTATGATAATGAAAGAAAAGGCAGTGAAGAGAATGATGAAGAAGTTGTGGTTGATATGGAAGGAGAACTGATCAGTGCACTGGAAGAGATTGACAGACTAAAAATCAAGAACAGAAAGCAAAAACAATTGCTGATACAGTTTGAGAAAGACAGTAAATAGCCTGATGAAGACTTTGCCCTTTTGAAAGTGGAATTAGAAGAGGCAAGGAAAATCGAGGATATTCTGAAACATCAGCTATCATAAAAGAGGGCAATATCTGAAGCCCTGGAAGAAGAAGTAGTGAAAACTAGGAAAGAGATGGAGAAGTTTCAAACCTTGTATCATCAGAATCTATCTAGTATCAAAGCCTTAAAAGAATTAACCACCATTATGAATTAGCAAAGAAATCCAAAGCTAAAAACTGGTTTGGGGTTTGAAGAGGGATCAAGCAGTGGTCAGCCAAGGAACAAAGAACCCATCAAGTTTGTTAAATGTACAACCAATGACAACCACAAACCTTCAGAAACAAAGGAAGACAATCAACCGCCTAGGACGAGTAAAGAAAGAGGTGCCAGGACTGAATTTGTAGAACAAAGAAATAATGTTCTCCCTGCTCAAGGACATCATCATGGAAGAAATCGATTTGCTGAAAGAAGACAATCATTTTCCAGGTACAAAGAATTTTTCTATGGACATTGTTTCTATTGTTCTAACTTTGGTCACAAAGCTGTAAATTGTTCCTTAAGAATTATACATGAGCAATTAAGATTTCCAAGGAATAAATTTATGCCACAACAAAGAATGATACAACAAAGTAATAAACCATCACAGATTGCAAATTGTCAAATTAAGTCTAGAGACATGCAACTGTGGAGGTCAATAAATAATAAACAGTGAATGAGTAGACAACGTTACAATAATAACTTTGACTTATTGAACAATGAGATTGAATGCTATAACTGTCACAACTTTTGCCACAAATCTACAAACTACCATATGAAGAATTACAAAGAAGACCCAAGGATAAAGTTCTTAGATAGAAAGGCCAGCACATGGAAAAGGAAAGATAGTGAAAAATGTGATCTAGCACTTTAAATTCAAAAACAAAAGGCCTCCAAGAATATAGAAAGTGGATGTTGCAAGAACATGACTGGAGACATGGATAAGCTTCTGTCCATAAGTAAAAGAAAAACAAAAAATGTGATCCTTGAAAATGATGAACCAGGTAAAATCAAGGATAGAGGGATGGTGAGTTTGAGTAATGACAAAGGAGATGCCCAATACGTTCTGCTTGTGGATGGTCTAAAACATAATTCGCTCAATTCAAGTCAAAAGTGTGACAGAGGCAGTGAAGAGGTGCTCATGTCCAAACAATGTAAGGTAAATATAAACTCAGGAAAAGTGGTGAATAAAAGTATAAGTGCAAACAATAATGTTGAAATTGAGTCCTCCCCTACAAGTAAAGAAGAAGATTCAGATACAATAAAAGCATGTTCAGCTAGCATTAACCCCATGGATGAAGTAGGAGAAGAACCATGTCATAATCAGGAAGCAGAAATCTTGAAGGTTGAGAAGGCAGACACCCAAAGAAAGTCCTTAAACAACTCCATGACCCTGGATAATATCTTGGATAGTCAAAGATCACCAAATGACAAATCTAGTATTGTATATAACAAAGAAAAAATCAGTACTCTTAAGAAACCTGATACAGGTCCTTTGTCCGTGAAACAGAAAAGCAGGTATGAGAGTAGTTATAGCAGTTTTCTCTTGTGATTAAATATGGACATAAAACCTTGGATTGTATGCATCATGGAAGAAATATGAAATTGCAGCATTAGAAATCGATGAGAATCAATGGGGAGATCCAAGGGTTGTTTGAACAGTAACAAGCAACAATTACGCAGAATGTCAATGGGATAGCAGCCTCTTCTACAACAACATTTTGTTTTACAAAATGATATACACGACATTCTGTAGAGATAACAAGAGGAATGACCTTGTCAAGGAAAGTTAACCTTCAGGAACAAAAAGGGAAAAGAGTCATCAGTAAAGAGATAACAGTGACAGGGGGAGTCATCCACTCACGAGAAGAAAAGGTTGATGAAGGAGTCTGAGTAAGAGAGGTGAACATTTTTGAGTATTCTACAGAGGTTACAATGGAAGTTGAAGATGAACAGGTCCAACAATCAGAAAAAGAAGACTCTGGTTTGGATACAAACATCAG
The DNA here is from genome assembly GCA_900067695.1 of Picea abies. Lineage (NCBI taxonomy): Eukaryota > Viridiplantae > Streptophyta > Pinopsida > Pinales > Pinaceae > Picea > Picea abies. The sequence continues at coordinate 24,053 of CBVK0101726630.1, read as the reverse complement.
CAGGCCTCAAATAAGAGAGTCCATCCCGTCAAGGGGAGTTTGTGCTAGCTTAATATTTGATACCTCCTAAAATTACTGCAATAGCTCAGGGGGAGCATGTCTCTTCTTTGACATTGATGTCAAAGGGGGAGAAAAAAAATTTGGTGCCTTAGTTGCCATCAATGCCAAAGGGGGAGATTGTTGGCAAATGTTTAACAGGTAGCGTATGCTTGTCATTGATGGAAAGTACAACAGTGAAGATGGCATGAGTATAGGAAGAATGTAACAGATAGGCATCAGAAACAGTTTGGGAAGACGCTGCAGAGGATGGTTGGCATGCTTTATAGGTAGTATGCGCTTGTCATTGATGGCAGGATCAGAGTGCGCATCGATGGAAAAACAGGAAGAATGTAAGCTCAGGCGGAATTAGCGCAGAGTCGAATGCAGTGCGTAGGTGTGCACGAGGGATGAGGTTAACTCATGGCTAAAGCTCAAGGGAGATAGCATACTTAGGATCATAGGCGGATCAAAGGTCGAGGCCTTTGACACTTAGAAATTCTTCCAAGTAAGAAGGATGTGTAAGCTTGGAGGAGAAGTGTTGGTGATCGTTGGATCCCATCCCGAATTCCCGATGACCATCAGATCTCAATGTAGACAAGAGGAGCATGCAGATATGGAGGATAGATCTTGGGCGTTAGATCCGAGTGCAGGGTTCGACCACCATTGGATCAAGGAGAACCTGCACATTCTTTAAAGTGCGAGTAGAGGGCTCACACAATCCCGAAACAGGGAGGACCGTCCATCTTCAGGAAGGACACATGAGGATAGATCATCAGTTCGCTGACTGGAGAGTCAAAGGAATGATGTTCCCTAACCTCTCAAAATCGCGATATCTGAAATCGCGATTTAATCTCAGCCATCAGATTAAGGTTGAATCTGGACTGTTGATTCCAATCCATGTCGGAGTTTCGGGGATCGAGAGTTGGAGATGTCAAGTAATATCAACCACAGAAATCCTGATTTCACAATATGAAAAATCACAACTTAATCGCAGCCATTGAATCAAGATAGAATCTGGACCGTTGATCCAAGTCCCTTTCAGGGTTTCGAGGATCGAGTGTTGAAGATGTCAAAGAATATTACCCGATATCGCGATATGCAAAATCACGACATAATTGCAATCATCAGATCAAGATGTGATCTGGACCGTTGATATGACTTCTCTTCGGAGTTTCATGGATCGGGATTTGGAAGTGACAAGAACATTCACCACAGGAATGTTGAAATCGCGATATGCGAAATCGCGAAATGATATGAACTTTTAGATCAAGTGTTGATTGGGACCGTTGATCCCACACCATTTCGAGGTATCGAGGATCGCGACTTGGAGAGTCAAGATGCCTCATCTGCAGACTCATGAAATGCGAAATCGCGAAAGTGCCTTATGCATAAGGCTGTGATCACAACCCATGCTCACATCAGCGAGAGATGGAGGAAAGAGATAGAGCAACCAAGCTCATTTTTGGGGATCGTGACTGGAGATTTTGAGACACATGGTCACATGAATGTCGAATTGATGAATGACAAAATGCCAAAATGAATGCAATATCCCATGGAATCAATCCAACGGTGTAGGTGAATTTGAACAAGATCAGAGGGCTACTATAGCACAACATAATATAACTGCCAGAAACCACTAATGGTTTCAGCCAGAGGACTCGAAGACACTTGGGGATGATTGACGAAGAAGGTGAAGAGCCTTTGGGAATCTTCAAGAGGGATGAAGATGTTCGTGAAGGATATTGACAGTTGGATGGGCATTGAGGCTTGTAACTGAAACAGAGAAGGTGAGCTCGACTGTCACAGAGAAGACAAAGAGTCTCAAACTGCCAGAGAGGCTGAGGAATCTCAGTACAACATACAGTGATGTTGAACGATTGGAAAACGACCAGAGAAGCTGAAGAGTCACGATGATGATCAGACAAAGCACTCAAGTTGTGGAGGAATTTGGCATGAAGTGAGCATGCAGAGGCATTGAGAAGATTGCATGCAGAAAGACAACAGAGACTATAAGAATGCAAAAAAAAAGAAAAAAAAGAGAAAGGGGGCAGTCACTGTGTAGGAGGATTCAAGTGTGAGAAAGGAGGCAAAGCACAGGAGTAGAAATGCACGGTAGAGGAAGGTTTCATTGAATGGATATGGTGCAGAGAGTATAAAAGGCAGAAGAACAGTAAGTGCAAGGGGCGATTGTTGTTGGTGCAGCTGTGATTGTCATTGTTGAAGGTGATTCATGTGTGAAGACGGATGAGAGTGCAGTAGCTGAATTGAATAGAAGAGGAATTGTGCAGTGAATGGACATGGCACACAAAGAATAAAGATAATAATAACAGACAGCGCAAGTCATGTGTGCAGGAAGGCAGTGAGGTAGACAGAGCAACGAAATGCAGCAGAACAATGATGAGTCTGGTAAGCCACTATTGAACATTATATCACTGTAATAAGTTTCAGTAGCAAAGATTTATATTTCAGGGTGGAAGGGAGGTGCTAGGGAGGACTGTTGTCCTCATAGGTTCAAGTGGGTGCTTGAACACAGGGAGTTGTAGCTTCCATCTGGTTACAGTCAGAGAAACCAGGGTGTCAGGGTGGTGCAAGGGAGAACTCTTGTTCTCTATTATACAAGTTGGTGCCTATATTATTGAAAGTTGATGCTTCCATCCAGTTGTTGTTGGAAACACTCATGGAGTTGGTGCTTCCTTCTAGTTGGTGCTAGAGGAACCAAGGAGTTGGTGCTTCCTTCTAGTTGGTGCTAGAGAAACCAGGGAGTTGGTGCTTCCTTCTAGTTGGTGCTAGAGAAAAAAAAGAGTTGGTGCTCTCAGCAAGTAGCAACTTGCAAAACTGAGGTTGTAGCCTCATTATGATTTGGTGCTCATATGTATGATAATGTAAAGAATGTAACTATTACTTATCATATAAAGAAAAAGAGATTTTTACCCTGTATGGGTTTCCTCGGAAAATATCTGTCTCTGTGTTTCTCATATATGTGAATGATGCTGAAAGTGCCATTGTTTATTTCCCTGCATTATTGCGATCATGATTCAGTGTTTCTGCAAAGAGTTTAAAAGAAGCATAATTGTTTAAGCATGGTAACAACTGATTCACCCCCCCTCTCATTTGTCCAACAGGATACACCAAAAATGCACAAGTATAGCGAAACTTTCAGCCATAAAGTTTTCTCACAATGGGAGAGTTATGTTAAAATGATTTGTGTTTGATCTCTATTGATACAAAACGTTCTAGACATATTTTGTCCACTTAGGTTAGGGTAAACAAAAGTAAGGGGACAACAAACCCTACTTTTCCCCTTTACAAAAAATAATACTAAACAATTCATACTTTGCACATAAAAGAAAACCCTAAATAAGATGTAACTCCTCTAGGGTGAAGTTTTGACACTTTTCCAAGTCATTGGAGTAGAGGATGGAGGTCATTGGAGATCCTAGATCCTTTTCTTTATGTGCCAAGGTATCTCCATTCCTCCTCTAGTCATACCATTCCCCAAAGAGTGATGTTTTTCATCTCTTAGGAAATTCGTTTGGGTGATATGGGATATGTGAGGCCATCCATGATGTGTTCTAGGCCTTCAATGACATGCCTTCTTCATCCAGCATGTGGTACCTTGGTATCCAACCTGTGGGCTTGAAGCCCCATTAAAGCCCTAGCTAGACTTGTTCCTACAAAAATGTCCACCAGTTGGGTCCTGCAAAGATAAATGGATATTCCCTCCAAGGATCTCAAGTCAAACAATCATGATGACTAAATCAAATCAATAAAAGAGCGATCCAAGCATGTACATCAAAACTACCTAGTTAAAATAAACTCTTTCTCAAAGACCGTATGCAATTTAGCAAGTTTGAGTATGGGAGGGTTGACAAAATGACCTATTGGGTGAATCATCCCTCAATTTTAGGGGTGTTTCCCAAGGGGACCTCCTTCTAAGTCATGTGGACGATGTGTTATGGATGAGGGAAATAATTTTCGGCATGGGGTTCGTGATGTACAAGGGGTTTTAGTGTCTCACTTATGGGTTCCTTTGTAGAGGGTGTGTTGCACCTTCATTTTCAATGCAACCTTTTTCCAAGCCCATTTATTTCCTTTAATTTATTTTTAGGAAGTTTCCATATTGAAGCCAAGGTGGGGCTTCTACCTAATCAATAAAAAATGTGCCCAACTTGGCTCTACCCTGGTCACATCATGCTTCCCCAAGTTGGAAACATGTATGGGGCTTCTACCTAAGCATTAAAAATAGTGTCCATAAATGCCTCTCTTTGGTTAGAATTTTCTATTAGTTATTCTTTCATTAGTCCCATCCATTTTTTATGAGATAAGTTTCATTGTCCTCGAGATCCCTGGGAGAGAATCTAGAAGGTTGATGGTTTGGATTTTATCTTTTTCTAACTATAAGCCTCTGGGCCTCCAACCCCTTCTTCCCATGAAGTGAGGGACAACCCCTTCTTGGTTCAGTACACCCTAAAATCCCAAAAGGTAAGGAGATGATGGGATGAAGTGTGGAAAGTGGTAAGTATGGTTGGGAATGGCACGAGGACTCATCAAAAGGACCTCCCAATAGCATACCGATCCCTAAGGGTAACCCAATTACTAGGGTGCAATGTCAACCACCAAGGTGAAACAGGGCAAAGAGCATAATGTCCAAGCAAATGTCACATAATCAAAAGCAGTAATAGATGCAACAAACTCAAATTCCTCGAATATTGAAATGATACTCACCATAATACCTGACTTGTATCTCATGGAGCAAGACCCAATGCCCTTCGGAGGCCAAATAATGTGGTGGATACCATCATGATCAACTTGGAGTGTGGTGGTGAGGTGGGTCTCCATATTTGCAAGTGGAAACTACTGGGAAAGATGTCTCTCGGTACTCGATGTCTACAACTTGAGGGCCTCGAGACATCATATCCTTAGTTATCCCACAAAATAATGATAACATCTAGCTCCTACTTGAGGACATGTGATCCTCATAGAGTGCATGAGAACAACATCTCCTGGTAGACCTGTGCCTATAGTGAAACAACAAACTATAAAATATAGGGTGGTTCTATCACCCTTCATCCACATATATCAAAATCCAAAAATGAAACTAAGAAAATATTGTTTTTATCATTTTTTCAAAAATTTCTAAACTAAGAATGAAATCAATATGCAAGTAGAGAAAAATGAAAAATGAAATGCATATAAACTAACATGAGCAATCAAGATGCAAATGCAAGGAAAGCAATATGACCTACCTAATTACCTCGGGCCTTGGGGCCCTGAAGATCAAGTGATAGATGATGTCAGGTGAAGTCATACAACCAATGCAACATGTTGAACATCTCATCGAAGTATCTCCCCATGTGATTAATTATGTAAAACAAGAAGGATAATTCAATAAAGCAATGATCATGAGCATAAATAGATATATAATCAATGATCAAACGAAACTCATGGAGATGGATGGGAGGGAGGAAATCCTACTATAGAGAAGAACCATCAGCCTACTCATCCTTCCTGAAAGTGTAGCCACAAGGATGATCAATCCATCTCTGAATGAGACTATCATATATACATGATGTTTCATCTTCATTCACGCACAAAGATCCACTATTTTTGGAAGAATGAGAGGAGATGAGAGATTAGAATAAGAATGCATGGCTTCCTGGAGAAGAAGATAAGAGGTAAGGGATAACCTCATGTCTAGAGAGAAACTCCTCCCTATGACTTAGGAAACATCACTTCTTTATATGAAAATCCCCATCAAAAGTATCAATATCAAAGTACTTCCCTTTAGTAGTGTGGACTGCATAGAGCCTCGGGTTGGCCATGTCCTGGTGTCTATCAAATTCTGAGCACAGTGGTTGAAAATCCTCACAGGACAAATCTACATCCTCAAAAGGGTACATATCAAGGGATGAATGAATATCACCCTAAGTATGTTGTGACAAGTCATCCTCAAAGGGGAAGAACAAATATGTAACCATATCATCTGAATCATACATGCATGAAGACTAGTCCTATGACGATGAAAACTTAACCACTTTTTCTTTAGGGCTACCCTGCATGTCGTATATGGGATATCTATAAAAAATGAAACATCCAAAATCCCATCTACATATCCCAACCTATATGAAATCATCAATGTGATTATCAACTATATCTGGGGGTTGTTCCATGATTTCACTTGTATTATAGGTGTTGATTACTTCTTCAAAATATTGGACAACTTCATCTTCTTCAAAAGGGAAAGTAGATAACAATGACCGGTTCGAGACTTCTACAAAAGAAACTTCATCGTGATTCTCCTGGTATCTTTCTTCATTTCCAAAATCATGGAATAAAGCATCATCAAAATTTTCAGAAGGATTGTAACTCATCATGTTCTTTTCTTGATGTGTAGGAGAAATAGAGACTTCGATGCCTTCATCAAGTGGAAGGGCATATATAATCACTTCATCTTCATCAAATATCTCGTCTGGATATTCGACATGAAAATATTCATCAGGATCTTCTTAAAGTTTTTCTTCATCCTCATCTATAGGAAAACCTTCTCTACAAAGAACGTCTTTGAGCTCTTGGAAAGTATCTTGCAAATTCTGGGTAGTTGGCCAATAGTGCTTGAGAAATTATTCAATGGCCTTGGTAGAAGATGGGATGCTCTTTGGATTACATGAGTGTGCAAGCCAATTCCTTTGACTTGATTTGAGTGAAGATAAAAAAAAATTCATTATCACATCCTCATGTAGCACATATAGGCTTGAAGCATACCTCATATAACTGACAACAATGGTTGACTGCTAGAGATGGATCACCATTAAATTTAGGGAAAATTTCTCTCCACTCTGGGGAGCAATGATTTGGATATCCAGGGGTAATTATGAATTTCAAAGAAGGATAGACTTTATGGAAATCCCATGGTAAGTCTTGTGAGGCCATGGTTCCATTACTTAGAGTAATACCTCAGTGGAGTCGCTAGATGAACTATAGCCTCATCAAAGGATGGAAAGGGGGAAACAAGGAAAAGTGGGTTCTCGGAGGGTGGAGTCGCTAGATGAGACTCAAGAAGAACTCATCATAGGTGGAAAGGGAACATCCTTTATGTGGAGTCACCATGCAATATTGGGGAATGATTTGGGATCGCTTTCCAAGGTTTCGTTACAGTTTAGAGGAGGATTCAAAATCATCCCCAACAACGGTGCCAAAATTTTATCGCACAAGTTGTAGGTTGGGAGAATCCCAACCCAAGCACCAAATCAAGACAACTTAGAGAACACCTATACACTGTCACCTTAGGCAGGTATTCCTGTCACTTTAGAGATGAGAGAATCACCTCAAGGGGGGAATCTCGGTGACCTTGGGGGAAATGAGATGGAAAGTGAAGAAATGAAGTAATTTATCCCTAAAGGTCAAGATAGAGAGTGTGAAAGGGCTTGAGAAATAATCCGGGTGGTAGCCTAAAGTTTCCAAGAGACAAAAGTGCTTGTAAAGAGTGATGTACCTTCCCAAGACACAAGAACAAGCCAAGTATGTATGTATGATGTTAGGTGGACAAGAAAGTTAAGTTTGTTGTAATTAATTTCAGCTTTGAAGAAAGATGTATATCATCAAGAAACTAAGTGTTAAAGTTTCTAAACAATAGATAAAATTCCAACAAATGATGCAAGAGATAAGCTAGATAAACACCAGTAATAGTCAAGAATGAAAGCACAAGACTTTAGTGATGAAACAAGGTTGTAATAAAGGGTGTTTACAGAGACATTTTTCATCCTTATGGATGTATAAAACAAGTTGTTATAGAAGTAAATCCAACCACCAAAAATTACAAAGAGTCCACCCAAAAGTTTTGCTAGGTCTAGTAGATTATCTTAGCAAACTTTAAGCAAATTCTGATGGTTGAAAAACAAGTTATAAGTGAGGAAAGAGAGATTTTTCTGTAGCCCTAATGGTTGTACATTCTTAATGAGCTATAAATATAAGAACACTAGGCCAATCAATATTCCCTAGTGGCCTTGACAAGCCCTTAGCATGAAAAAAATTATCCAATTGAAACAAGACTAGTATCTCATAAAATCATGTTTATCGAGGCAAATAATTTACTTCTCCAATGCAAAAAAATCAGATTAGTACCTTTAAAATTGGGTGAATGGGGTATTTAAAACAAAAATTAGATCAACAGGATCCCTAGGGATGTAAATCCTCTTACTCCCTAGGGTATGCCAACCAACTTAGGGTAAATCTAGGAGGGTGTACACACTTGTACTTCTCCTAGCAACACTTATTCAAGAATGACTTATAACCTTAACAAGAAGATGAAGCATAAATGGAGGGTGTATCCAATATACTCCTCCTAGGGTTTCCACCAAAAATAACCAGGAATAAGGAAGAAAGAACTAACACATGCATATTTTTCCTTATCAATTCCAAGAAAAGAGATATCAAACCCATCCAGGAGACAAAGAATAAGCCTTCAAGAGGTGTTCATCACTTCACTTCATCAATCCACCAAGAGATAGCACAAAAACCCATTTGCAAGAGAGAGATACACCAAAAATGCACAAGTATAGCGAAAATTTCAGCCATAGAGTTTTCTCACAATGGGAGAGTTATGTTAAAATGATTTGAGTTTGATCTCTATTTATACAAAAAAAAATTGACACAGTTTGTCCACTTAGGTTAGGGTAAACACAAAGTAAGAGGACAAAAAACCCCTACTTTCCCCCTTTACAAAAAATAATACTAAACAATTCATACTTTTTGCATAAGAGAAAACCCTGAATAAGACGTCACCCCTCTAGGGTGACATTTTGACACTTTTCCAAGTCATTAGATTAGAGGATGAAGGTCATTGGGGTTGCTAGAGACTCCTCTTAATGCTCCAAGGTCTCTCCATGCCTCCTTCAGTTAAACCATTCCAAGTGTCAATGAGTAACAACTCCATCACCACCAAGCCCTAGCCCTAGGTGACGTCAAGCCCCAAAGAGTGGTGTTTTGTCTCTTCTAGGAAATTTGTTTACATGATATGGGCTAGGTGAGGTCATCCATGATGTCTTATAGGCCTCTAAAGGAACATCTTCGTCATCCGGTATGCAGGCCCTTAGTATCCAACCTGTGGGCTTGAAGCCCCATGGAATCCCAAGCTAGGCTTCTTCCTCCAAAACTATCCACCAATTGGGTCATGCAAAGACAAATGGATACGCCCTCCAAGGATCTCAAGTCAAAGCATCATGATGAGTAAATCAAATCAATAAAAGAGTAATCTAAGGATGTACATCCAAACTACCTCATCAAAATAAAATCTTGCTCAAAGACCCTATGCAATTTACCAAGTTTGAATATGGGAGGGTTGACAAAACGACCTATTGGGTGAATCGTCCCTCAAGTTTGGGGGTGTTTCCCTAGGGGACCTCCTTCTAAATCATGTGGATGATTTGTTATGGATGAGGGGAATACTTTTGGGCATGGGTATTGTGACTTATAAGGGGTTGTAGTGCCTCACTTATGGGTGCCTTTGTAGAGGGTGTGTTGCACCTTCGTTTTCAATGCAACCTTTTTCCAAACTCATTTATTGCCTTTAATTTCATTTTAGGACGTTTCCAGGTTGAAGCCAAGGTGGGGCTTCTACCTAAGAAATAAAAATTGTGCCAACCTTGATTCTACCATGGTCACATCATGCTTCCTGAAGTTGGAAACATGTATGGGGATTCTACATAAGCATTAAAAACAATGCCCATACATGCCCCTCTCTAGTTGGCATTTGCTATTAGTTATTCTTTCACGATTCCCATCATTGTTTTATGAGAGACGTTTCATTGTCCTCGAAATCCCTAGGCGAGCATCTAGAATGTTAATGGTTTGGATTTTATCTTTTTCCAGCTACAAGCCTTTGGGCCTTTAACCCTTTCTTCCCATGAAGTGAGGGAAAAGCCCTTCTTGGGTCAGTACACTCGAAAAACCCCAGAGGTGAGGTGATGAGGGGATGAAGTGTGGAAAGTGGAAAGTATGGTTGGGAATAGAACGATGATTGTCAAATGGATCTCCAAGTAGCATACTTATCCCTAAGGTTGACCCACTTACTAGGGCACAATGTCAACCACCAAGGTGGAACAGGGCAAAGAGTATAATTTCCATGCAAATGTCACATAATCAAAAGCAGTAATAGATGTAACAAACTCAAATGCCTCAAATAATGAAATGACACTCACCATAATACCTAACTTCAACCTCATGGAGTAAGACGTAATGTCTTCCGGAGGCCAACTGATGTGGTGGATAGTGTCATGATCAACATAGAGTGTGGTGGTGAGATGAGTCTCCATCTGTGCAAGTGGACATTGCTGGTCAAGATGTCTCTCAGTACTCCATGTCTGCAACTTAAGGGCCTCAAGACATCATCTACTTAGTTATCTGACAAAATGGGGATAACAAGGTAGACTCCTCATGTGGGCACATTCTGGCGGCTTGCCTACCTGACCCATTAAACTCTTTGCTGATGCTCCCATCCATCTAACCAACTCGTCATTTGAATGAGTGCGATGCTTAGCCAAGTCGAGATGACTTGTCTAGGTGTGCCCTCCCCATGCCTTAGTCGATTCATCTGTTTGGTGGAACTCCCAAGTCTTGCACTCAACACTTCGTCAAACCATCTATTGTTTGACTTGTGTCACAAGACGTCTTGACTGGAGTCACCCCTTGATGCGTTGCATGCCCAAAGAACCCCAACTCTCCTCATATATGAAGACTTTGTTTCTTCAAATGCACCGAGCATCCTGCTTGCCTGATTTCCTTCGTTTCAATATGTGGTGGAAGTGTGTGCGTGAGGCCTTACACTTCTCCATATTAACTCTGTCCACAAAACAACATTATAAAATCAACTAACACTATTAAAGAAAAACACTGAACAACATTGTAAAATCGTTTTTTATGCTATCGCATTCGTGTTTGAAGTATTAATATTTTTTTAGGAATCACCCAATCTCTTGGGAGGTGCCCTTTCGGAGATTGTAAAATCAAGTCTAAACGTTCTACCTTTTGGTTGTTTACCAACAACTTTTGAATTTAAACAATAAAAAATAGCGATTTTGTCCAAATTTACATCCCCTAATTCCGACCAAAAAACCCCCAAAAAGTAGAACATTTAGCCGACGACAAAATCAACTACAAAACTGTAAAAAAAAACATAAAATCCATACAGAACTGGACTGAAAATAAAGCCTGACTAGTGGCGAATAAATCGCACCGACTACCGCGTAACTAACAGAACTATTATTATTGGTAATATGTGGACTGCATCCTATCTTACCTTGAAGATTGCGGCGCTTGCGTGTTGAACCGTTCCCGTTGTCCTCAATTTTCGACACATTCCATGCTTACGCGGTGCATCATTAAAGAGTGACCCATTCATTTCAAAAGTTGGAAGGGAGGGTAAATTAAAATCGAAGTTTCGAAAGACCAGATCGATATTCCAGATGTGGAAAAATTAGTTTATGAAGTCAACTGTGGAAGGTTGATCACGTCAATAGTAGTGATGCCCTTATCTAATTTGAAGGAATATGCCCTTATCTAGTAGTATTTTTATTCCTGTCACATTGAGTTCCATATGCTTATGGGTTTGAGTTCCATATGCTTATGGGTTTTATTATAGTTGTAGGTCAAATCTATATTTTGAATTAGTCAAAGATTTGGGGTCTATTGGTGGGAGAGGGTGATTTTTAACTAACTTACTAAGGATCAAACTTCATTTAGACATTGGCCTCTTGTGATAAGGTTAGAAGAGTAGACTAAGTTTTCATTTCAGTGGATGTTTGGGGATAGGTTCAATAGAGGAGTGTTTTTTTGAGTTGTTTATATGTTTTACAAAATGATTTTTTTCTTTGAAATCCAGTAATATAAATTTACACGAAATTATTATTTTTTATTGTTTAAAATCTATTTCTGAATGTAGAAATAGATTCAACATATTGAAAAATTCATGGAAATTAGAATTATACAAAAATAATCACTTAAATGTAAGAAGGATCTAACAATTTCTCATAGAAAAAAAATATTCTTGAAAAATATAACCCTAAAAAAAAATTATTTCATAAAACTTTTGTACTAAAGCTTAATTTTTTATGAAAAAAAATAGAATGATGATAATTGAATTGATCTCAATTATCCATTGCAAGTCATATTAACCATTTATTTGATAAATCATCTTCGCAATCATGTGCTACCAACTGCAGCGATGAGACAGATAGAGCAGATGATGATTGAATTGATCTCAACCATCCATCACGATTCATCTTAGCCATCCATTTCATAAATGATTTTCACTACGTGTAACCATTCGCTACTCGTTTCAGCGATTTCTAGGTGTTTCGGACCCTAGGAGCAACAACTATAGGAGGTGAGCATACATTAAGTTGTGTTGGAAAGAGTAATTACTAGTAAATGAGCTTTAAGTCTCCCTGAGTCACTTTGTTAGTCTGCAATTATAGTTCATTAGTTTACGCTTACATTTACACAAACTTAGTTTTGTCAGTCGACAAGTAGGAGTCTTATTTAATGAAGTTGATCTTAATCTTTCTCGAGTCCAGTTAAGTAGATAGAAGTGAGTCAAAATTTATTCTTGTCTTAATGTTAAGTCGATTACCTTCTATAAGAAGTTTCAGTCTTAGTCTATATATATTATCGAGTCTATAACAAGTAGAAAGTAGAGTGTATGTAAAAGGATTAGAGCAGAAAAAGAAGCAGTAGTTATGAAGGTTGTAAGGAAGGTCTCAGAGCACAAGCTCAGTGTCTAGAAGTCTGAAGAAGTTGTTGGATCCAAATCTCTACATTTTAGTACATTATGTAGCTGTGTGCAACACCAAGTCTGTGATATAGCATGCAACACTTAAGTTGGTAGTACATATGGTATGAGTTGGTTATGCACATGAAGTGTCTAAGTTTTGATTGAATGCAATCATTGAGAAAATATCTATCTTTATATTTGTGCATGATTTAGTGGGCTTACGAGTTATTTTCTTAGTTTATGAGTTAAGTCTATAATGCACAATCTAAGTTGTATGTTCTTGTTTTATTAAGTGTTATCCTTACAGCACACATAAATCACGTGACATTTTATTTTATTTCAACAGACTACAGTTTGTACTAAAGTTTGTCACTGCGCATAAAACTGAAGAAAGAGTATTGAGTTGCGTAGAGTTGCACTGTGCACTATAGATTCAAGATTTGGTATCAGAGCAAATTGATCAGAGAAGGTTCTATCAGAATGGGTTTATAAGAGAAGAAACTTTGTTGAAAGGTAAAATATGGCCTCTACTTCAAATCTGCAACCTCCCACTTTTACAAGAAATAATTATGAGTTATGGTCCTTGACCATGAAGGATTTATTCAGGGGTCAAGATGTATGAGAAATAGTCGAAAATTTCTATGTGGAACCAGCAGATCAGGCAATATAAAATGTACTCACACAAGTTGAGAAGGATGCTTTAAAAGATCAAAGGAAGAAGGATGGAAAGATGATGTTTTACATACATCAATCCATGCATGAGAGCATACTCTCAAGAGTTGCATCAATCCAATGTCATTGTCTCTCTTGACATTAAAGAGTTCTCAAAGAGAACCCGTCCACAATTATAGAGGAAGGCCTACTTCTCCTCTTCGACCTACAAAACCAAAATATCCCAAAATATTAGGAACCACTCATTACAAAACTCGATGAAACCCTCATCACGAAAGATCCCATTCCCTTTAACAATGAAATATATCATGACATAGATAACAACAATAATTTAGGTCGATATTGCTCCACCTTGAAACTGAGGTATCATCACTATGGATGACAACCTAGTAACCCATAAACTTTTTTTTTCATCTCTCTCAATTTAAAAAAAGGTTGATAAACTACTAATGATCCAATCGTCCAAGACGATCATTGGGAGGAAATTCCACTTACACTCCCAATTGATTTACCCGAATTTTAGGGAAAAATCAACAAAGACACTAACATTCACATAACCACATTCCATTTATGGTGTGGATTAAATGATCTCAAAGATGGTGATTTTAGCATATTCATACTTTTTCAATGGACTTGAATAAGATAAACTACTAATTGGTATGTTGAACCCTTCCATAGGGAAACTCTAGTATTTCAAGACACTCACAACCAAGTTCTTGACATATTTATAGCTCCCCATCCATCAAGAAACTAGCATAGAGATTCTCATCACTTTGAGGTTGTCTACTTCTACACTTATCAACAACCACACACACCAATGGAAATATCATAAATATTTATTTAAACATATAACCTTACCCCCTTAATTAATTCATACATGATTGATCAATTTCCTACTACCATGAATAACATGAGAGGTAATATCCTCGAATCCATAAAATAACATTGACATAATGACTGTTATCATCATAATTGACCTAATGTAGATAGAAACAAAGTTCATGAGTATCTATATTTTTTCTGCCCCTCATCTTCCACTAATAACCACCATGTTAGGGAATGCAATTGATGATCTTATCAGGTCTACAATGTCTAAGTGTTGCATTTCAAACCAACTGGAAAATATGTACTCAAATTTCTTCTGCAATTCATTCCATCCACAAAACAATATCAGACCAAGGAAAGGTTTCCCCTCACCCCATTGCACTATGAAGTCACCCCAAACCCAAGTCATCCGCGACAACTTGACTCCATTGTCCACATCATGTCATAGTTAGTCAACCTTTGCGCCAAGAACTGGACGTATACAATGCCTTTTCCTCACTACTTCATCACCCATCCACGTTGATGTTGTGTCTACCTCTCTATGACTTGGAATGGTTAGGCTTCACCCTCGACCATGTTTCCCTAAAGAAAGAGAAATACCCATGTCAAAGTAATATCTTCATGCTGCAATATTCTTGTCTACACAATCCTCCAAATGAAGGCAAGTCCTCAACTCACCTCCTTTCATCAAGGCACATGTCTGCAACTCAACATCTGTGATGAGTGTGACCAACATGCCCTCACTCCTCAAAACATCCAACGAATTGTCCAAAGTTATCCAAGTAGAATGAGTCACCTCAAAGAACTTCCATGCCTTAGATATGTTCACACCAATACTTCTGCTAACTCCAAGCAATGACCCTCTTGGCTATCTAAGTCATCGCACAATCATCTAAAATTCACCAAGGTGCACTCTGCCTCATCCAATGTCCCATACCAAAGGCAAGTGAACACCACCCAAGTCACTTGGTCTGCATTTTTCCCATTTAGGTTGATTGCCAACAATTCTTGTTCAACTTCTTTGTTGACTCCATTCGTCTCTTAGAGTTGTATTTCCTTGCACCTGCTAAAAGAATTCAACTATGGTACTTTCATCACGGCTATCAAGTCATCACATGACTCAATAAATATGGCTAAGTCACCAAGCACCAGGGCACCTCATCCATCCTCTCAAACGTGACACGTATAAAATCCAATGTCCACTTCACCACAATGAACTTTCCAATGCACTTCATGAAAGCGGTAGGTAGCTTCCTTAAACCACCTCCATGACTACATCTAAATCTTCCTAAGTCCACCACAAGACTCATCCAAGAAGGTGGCCCCAAGATATGCACACATTCACCCAACCAAGGTGTCCTAAACTTCTACAAGACTTCTTCAAATATGCACCACTTGAGTCACCCTCAAGTCTACTAGTTTTCACCATGGAAATAGATTGCACTTAACCACCAAGTCATCCTCCTTCCATTCAAATAAATCATCGCAACACTTAGGAAAAGAAAGAACTCAAAATGAACCGTACCTTTCCAACGATACCCTTGGTTGCACCCATAGTTTAATTCTTTTGTCCTTGTCCTGCACTTTCCCAAGAAACCGAATCTCCGCATGAACTCTCCTCAATCACCATTTGTAGCTTCACAAACTTACAAGACCTTTTTGCAATACAAGGTTGATCCCATTTGTCCACTTCTAAAATTCATCAATGTCCAAAACTTTGCATGCAACTGGCCAACTCATGTCCAAGGTCGTGCCATCTCTGAACCTTGAATATTTCCACTTCAAGGCACCATGCACCCACTGCCCAACTATCAAGTCATACTAATTCTAATTGACTGTTGTAACTCTGTGAACATTCACCTCATCTCAAGGTTGTGTTCAACCCACTCATCCAACAACCTAGCTCAACTCAAATGCTCTTCTCGGAAATGCACGACATGAGGATGTCATGATAGAAATGTTCCCAACCAACTGCCTACTACAAAGATCCTATAAGTCGCCTCAATTCATTCACCCAAGTGCTTCAACTTGCTGCAATCCATAACTAATCCCCTTCATAATCACTTATGTGATCACCCTCTATGTTTTCTCTATGATTACTTCTATGGTTAGATCTGCGACAAGTTATGCAACGAATCTTGCATTCATCTTACTTTCCCAAGTGCTTGGTTCACTGAATCAACTCTGCGTCTGGTCTCTCCAAGGTGTGCACAGTAGGTACGACATTGACTTTATTCACACATCGAACCAGTCAAATTTGCAACCAAACTACCTTCACAATCAAGTCTGTGACAAGTTATGCATTGAACTATGTGATTAATTCTACAATCAACCACCCTAATCAAGTGCTTCGTTTCACCACAAACTTTTCTCTCGACCAACAGAAGGTGTGCACCCAGAACAACCTTCCACTACAATTTCAACATAACCTATATCATAAGTCTAATGCAAATTCCAAAATGAACCAGTTCGGTCCACCGAATGGTTCACCCAGTTTGCAAATGTTCCCATTAAACCGACTTCAGAATGAACTCCCTTTAAAGGTCGGTCTGATACCATTTGTCACATCCCCATAATGTGTCTTTCCAATATTGTGATTGTGCACTAACTGAGGGTGTGCTACACCATGACGTTTCTCACTTAGCTAGTTTGAAACATCAAAGATACTTCATCCAGATTACACCTCTTCACCTAGAGCATACCTATACTCCATTCTAGGCTACCGATGAGTCGCACTCCTACTCTTGTGCAACCCTTGTATACTTAGACAATTGTTAGCATATTAACTCTTAGTCATATATAAGAATAAATCCATGAACATGAGAAACCAAGAGAACAACAATAGAACAAACAAAATACATACACAAATATAGTGCGGGGGACACAATCCATGCCTAACACCTAGATAAGTCTTTGTTATTACAAAGAAGTTACAATATGATCACTACCAACTTGGTTTATAACTTGGCATAGTCACATGACTTGCCTCACTTCACCAAGAAATTTATACACATATTTTTCAGACCAAGACTCTATATCACAACCTCCTACGGTGCACCTCAAACATTCCCTCAACCGAAGACTTGTTGTCTCTTCATTTCCATAGACTTCACATATTTCAGTTATGCCTCATACATGCCTTCAACAAACTTGTGTTTCCAAACTTCCCCAAAATCAGTCCAAGAGAAGGTCGCCCCATCGCCTTCATAGAATTACCTCAGGACAACACAAGTCCTCCCATGTGGAGTGACTTGTCTCCTTGACGAACCTCACCCCTCATTGTCTAAGACTCCCTCAGAACCATAAAGCTCCTCTTTCTCTCTTCCTAGATGCATCCCTTGGTTGTGTGCACGTGTTCCTTTATAAATGTTGGCTCCATGTCAACAGTCACATATCTATGTGCATGGGTGAGATGATGCGTCGGTTCACCAAGTCACACCCCTTTGTAAACATGGGCATGTTATCTCAAAAATTGTAGCTTGGGAAAAACCCGATCCAACCACCAAATGGTGACAACTTAGAGAACACCTACCCACTGTCACCTTAGGATGGTATTCCCATCACTTTAGATATGAGATAATCACCTCAAGGGGGGAATCCTAGTGGCCCTGGAGGAAATGAGATGGAAAATAAAGAGATGAAGGAATTTCCCCCTAAATTTCAAGATAGAGAGTGTGAAAGGGATTGATAAATAATCTTACTAGTAGCCGAAAGTTGCCAAGAGACAAAAATACTTATAAAGATTGATGTGCGTTCCCAAGACACAAGAACAAGCCAAGTATGTATTTATGATGTTAGGTGGAAAAGAAAGTTAAGCTTGTTGTCCCTAATTGTAACAGTAAACAAAAACATATATCAGCAATAAACTAAGTGTTAAATATGCTAAACAATAGCTAAAAGTCCAACAATTGATGCAAGAGATAAGCTAGATAAAAACTAGCAATACTCAAGAATGAAAGCACAAGACTTTAGCGATGAAATAAGGTTTTAATAAATGGTGTTTGTAGAGACATTTTGCAGCCTTATGGATGTAGATTTTTTTTTTTATAGTAGTAAATTCAACCACCAAAAATTAGAAAGAGTACAGCCAAAAGTTGCACTAGGCCTAGTAGATTATCTTGGCAAACTTTAAGCAAATTTTGACGATTGAAAAGCAAGTTATAAGTGAAGAAAGAAAGATTCTTTTGCATCCCTAATGGATGTATATTTTAATGAGATATAACTCTAATAATTCTAGGCCAATCAAGATACCTAGTGGCCTTGACAAGCCCTTAACATGAAAAAAATTATCCAATTGAAACAAGACTAGTATCTCATAAAATCACGTTTCCCGAGCCAAAGAATTTACCTCTCCGACAAAAAAAATCATATTAGTGCCTTAAAATTGAGACAATGGAGTCTTTAAGACATAAATTGGATCAACAAGATCCCTATGGGTGTAAATCCTCTTACTCCCTGGGGTATTCCAACCAACTTAGGGTAAATCTAGGAGGGTGTTCACACTTGTACTTCTCCTAGCAACCATTGATCAAGAATGACTTATAGCCTTAATAAGAAGATGAAGGATAAATGGATAGTGTATCCAAGATACTCCACCTAGGGTTTCCACCACAAATGACCAAGAATAATCAAGAAAGAACTAACAAACACATATTTTTCCTTACCAATACCAAGAAAAGAGATATCAAATCCTAGTTCACCATGCAAATTACCATCAAAGAGAAAAAGAATAAGCCTTCAAGAGGTGCGCATTGCTTCAGTTCATCCATTCACCAAGAGATAACACTAAAAACCATTTGCAAGAGAGAGATACACCAAAAATGCACAAGTATAGCGAAACTTTCAGCCATAGAGTTTTCTCACAATGGGAGAGTTATGTTAAAATGATTTGTGTTTGATATATATTGATACAAAACGTTCTAGACATATTTTGTCCACTTAGGTTAGGGTAAACAAAAAGTAAGGGGACAACAAACCCCTACTTTTCCCCTTTACAAAAAATAATACTAAACAATTCATACTTTGCACATAAAAGAAAACCGTAAATAAGATGTAACTCCTCTAGGGTGAAGTTTTGACACTTTTCCAAGTCATTGGAGTAGAGGATGGAGGTCATTGGGGATCCTGGATCCTTTTCTTTATGCACCAAGGTATCTCCATTCCTCCTCTATTCAAACCATTCCAAGTGTCAATAATTAACAACTTCATCACCACCAAGCCCTAGCCCTAGGCGATGTCAAACCCCAAAGAGTGATGTTTTTCATCTCTTAAGAAATTTGTTTGGGTGATATGGGCTATGTGAGGCCATACATGATGTGTTATAGGCCTCCAATGAAATGCCTTCTTCATCTAGCATGTGGTACCTTGGTATCCAACCTGTGGTCTTGAAGCCCAGTGGAAGCCTAAGCTAGACTTGTTCCTGCAAAAATGTCCACCAGTTGGGTCCTAGAAAGATAAATGGATATGCCCTCCAAGGATCTCAAGTCAAACAATCATGATGACTAAACCAAATCAATAAAAGAGCCATCCAAGCACATACATCGAAACTACCTAGTTAAAATAAACTCTTTCTCAAAGACCCTATGCAATTTAGCAAGTTTGAGTATGGGAGGGTTGACAAAATGACCTATTGGGTGAATGATCCCTCAATTTGAGGGGTGTTTCCCAAGGGGACCTCCTTCTAAGTCATCTAGATGATGTGTTATGGATGAGGGAAATAATTTTGGGCATGGGGTTCGTGATGTACAAGGGGTTTTAGTGTCTCACTTATGGGGTCCTTTGTAGAGGGTGTGTTGCACCTTCATTTTCAATGCAACCTTTTTCCAAGCCCATTTATTTCCTTTAATTTATTTTTAGGAAGTTTCTAGGTTGAAGCCAAGGTGGGGATTCTACCTAATCAATAAAAAATGTGCCCAACTTGGCTCTACCCTGGTCACATCATGCTTCCCCAAGTTGGAAACATGTATGGGGATTCTACCTAAGCATTAAAAACAGTGTCCATAAATGTCTCTCTTTGGTTAGAGTTTTCTATTAGTTATTCTTTCATTAGTCCCATTTATTTTTTATGAGAGAAGTTTCATTGCCCTCGGGATCCCCGGGAGAGAATCTAGAAGGTTAATGGTTTGGATTTTATCTTTTTCCAACTATAAGCCTCTAGGCTTCCAACCCCTTCTTCCCATGAAGTGAGGGACAACCCCTTCTTGGTTCAGTACACCCGAAAATCCCAAAAGGTAAGGAGATGATGGGATGAAGTGTGGAAAGTGGTAAGTATGGTTGGGAATGGCACGATGACTCATCAAAAGGACCTCCCAGTAGCATACCGATCCCTAAGGGTAACCCAGTTACTAGGGTGAAATGTCAACCACCAAGGTGAAACAGGGCAACAAGCATAATGTCCAAGCAAATGTCACATAATCAAAAGCAGTAATAGATGTAACAAACTCAAATTCCTCAAATATTGAAATGATACTCACCATAATACTTGACTTGTACCTCATGGAGAAAGACCTAATGCCTTTCGGAGGCCAACTAATGTGGTGGATACCATCATGATCAACCTGGAGTGTGGTGGTGAGGTGGGTCTCCATATGTGCAAGTGGAAACTACTGGGAAAGATGTCTCTCGGTACTCGATGTCTACAACTTGAGGGCCTCAGGAGATCATCTCCTTAGTTATCCCACAAAATGGTGATAACATCTGCCTCCTACTTGGGGACATGTGATCCTCGTAGAGTGCATGAGAACAACAACATCTCCTGGTAGACCTGTGCCTACAGTGAAACAACAAACTATAAAATATAGGGTGGTTCTATCACCCTTCATCCACATATATCAAAATCCAAAAATGAAACTAAGAAAATATTGTTTTTATCATTTTTTCAAAAATTTCTAAACTAAGCATGAAATCAATATGGAAGTAGAGAAAAATGAAAAATGAAATGCATATAAACTAACATGAGTAATCAATATGCAAATTCAAGGAAAGTAATATGACCTACCTAATTACCTCGGGCCTTGGGGCCCAGAAGATCAAGTGATAGATGATGTCAAGTGAAGTCATACAACCAGTGCAACATGTTGAACATCTCATCGAAGTATCTCCCCCTGTGATTAATTATGTAAAACAAGAAATATAATTCAATAAAGTAATGATCATGAGCATAAATAGATATATAATCAATGATCAAATGAAACTCATGGAGATGGATGTGAGGGAGGAAATCCTACTATAGAGAAGAACCATCAACCTACTCATCCTTCCTGAAAGTGTAGCCACAAGGATGAACAATCCATCTATGAACGAGACTATCATATATACATGATGTTTCATCTTCATTAATGCACAAAGATCCATTATTTGTGAAAGAATGAGAGGAGATGAGAGATCAGAAGAAGAATGCACGACTTCCTGGAGAAGAAAATAAGATGTAAGGGATAACCTCATGTCTAGAGAAAAACTCCTCCCTCGAACTTAGGAAACATCACTTCTTTATATGCAAATCCCCACCAAAAGTATCAATATCAAAGTACTTCCCTTTGGTAGCATGGACCGTATAGAGCCTCGGGTTGGCCATGTCCTGGTGTCTATCAAATTCTGAGCACAGTGGTTGAAAATCTTCACAAAACAAATCTGCATCCTCAAAAGGGTACATATCAAGGGATGATTGAATATCACCCTAAGTATGTTGTGACAAGTCATCCTCAAAGGGGAAGAACAAATATGTAACCATATCATCCGAATCATACATGCATGAAGACTAGTCCTATGATGATGAAAACTTAACCACTTTTTCTTGAGGGCTACCCTGCATGTCGTATATGGGATATCTATAAAAAATGAAACATCCAAAATCCCATCTACATCTCCCAACCTATATGAAATCATCAATGTGATTATCAACTATATATGGGGGTTGTTCCATGATTTCACCTGTATCATAGGTGCGAATTACTTCTTCAAAAGATTGGACAACTTCATCTTCTTCAAAAGGGAAAGTAGATAACAATGTTTGGTTTGGGACTTCTACAAAAGAAACTTCATCGCGATTCTCCTGGTATCTTTCTTCATTTCCACAATCATGGAATAAAGCATCATCAAAATTTTCAGAAGGATTGTAACTCATCATGTTCTTTTCTTGATGTGTAGGAGAAACAGAGACTTCAATGCCTTCATCAAGTGGAAGGGTAGATATATTCACTTCATCTTCATCAAATATCTTGTCTAGATATTCGACATGAAAATCTTCATCAGGATCTTCTTAAAGTTTTTCTTCATCCTCATCTATAGGAAAACCTTCTCTACAAAGAATGTCTTTGAGCTCTTGGAAAGTATCTTGCAAATTCTGGGTAGTTGGCCGATAGTGCTTGAGAAATTATTCAATGACCTTGGTAGAAGATGGGATGCTCTTTGGATTACATGAGTGTGCAATCCAATTCCTTTGACTTGACTCGAGTGAAGATAAAAAAAAATTCATTATCACATCCTCATGTAGCACATATAGGCTTGAAGCATACCTCATATAATTGACAACAATGGTTGACCACTAGAGATGGATCACGATTAAATTTAGGGAAAATTTCGCCCCACTCTGGGGAGCAATGATTTGGATATCCAGAGGTAATTCTGAATTTCAAAGAAGGATATACTTTATGGAAATCCTATGGTAAGTCCTGTGAGGCCATGGTTCCATTAGAGTAATACCTCAGTGGAGTCACTAGATGAACTATAGCCTCATCAAAGGATGGAAAGGGGGAAACAAGGAAAAGTGGGTTCCTAGAAGGTGGAGTCACCAGATGAGCCTCAAGAAGAACTCATCATAGGTGGAAAGGGAACATCCTTTATGTGGAGTCACCATGCAATATTGGGGAATGCTTTGGGATCGCTTTCAAGAGGTGTTCATCAAACCCTAGTTGACCATGGAAATTACCATCCAGGAGACAAAGAATAAGCATTCAAGATGTGTTCATCACTTCACTTCATCAATCCACCAAGAGATAGCACAAAAACCCATTTGCAAGAGAGAGATACACCAAAAATGCACAAGTATAGAGAAAATTTCAGCCATAGAGTTTTCTCACAATGGGAGAGTTATGTTAAAATGATTTGAGTTTGATCTTTATTTATACAAAAAAATTTAGACATAGTTTGTCCACTTAGGTTAGGGTAAACACAAAGTAAGAGGACAAAAAACCCCTACTTTCCCCCTTTACAAAAAAAATACTAAACAATTCATACTTTGTGCATAAGAGAAAACCATGAATAAGACGTCACCCCTCTAGGGTGACATTTTGACACTTTTCCAAGTCGTTAGAGTAGAGGATGAAATGTCGTTGGGGTTGCTAGAGCCTCCTCTTAATGCTCCAAGGTCTCTCCATGCCTCCTTCGGTTAAACCATTCCAAGTGTCAATGAGTAACAACTCCATCACCACCAAGCCCTAGCCCTAGGTGACGTCAATCTCCAAAGAGTGATGTTTTTTCTCTCCTAGGAAAGTTGTTTGGGTGATATGGGATAGGTGAGGTCATCCATGATGTCTTATAGGCCTCCAAAGGCACCTCTTCATCATATGGCATGTGGACCCTTGGTATCCAACATGTGGGCTTGAAGCCCCATGGAATCCCAAGCTAGTCTGGGTCCTGCAAAGACAAATGGATATGCCCTCCAAGGATCTCAAGTCAAAGCATCATGATGAGTAAATCAAATCAATAAAAGAGCCATTTAAGCAAGTACATCCAAACCACCTCATCAAAATAA
>CBVK0101726626.1:0-23211 GCA_900067695.1 Picea abies | reverse complement strand
CATAATGCTTTCTTATATGTCAAATATTACATTCATAGGAAGCACCAACTTCCAAATACTCCAACACCAATTGGAAGGAGGCACCAACCTGAAGGAAGCTACAACTCCTTGAATTATCCAGCTACAACTAGAAGGAAGCTACGACCCCCCGATTTATAGGCACCAACCTAAAGGAAGCTACAACTCCCTAAGTTCTCCGGAACCAACCGAAAGAAGGCTACAACCCCCTTTCCTTGCCTCGTCTTGCCGCCCTAAAATATAAGTGTAAACTCAACCTGTCACTACCATTGATATTTTCATTGTAATTGTCTCGTAAAATTGTATTCAACTGGTCACTGTCCTTGTTACTCTCACTATCACATCAACCTGTCACTATCCCTATCATTGTCACTGTCACATCAACCTGTAACTAATGATCAACCAATCATCCAACCTATCATTTTCATTGTCATTGTCTCTATCATTGATATACCATCAACCAACTGTAACTAGATCCACTCACATGGATGCCAAAACCATAACCATATCATGTACAACAACCATGTACCAGAACCTATACCATACCATGTACCTCATCCATATACCATATCACTCATGATATGTCTCAACATTGATATACCATCAACCAACTGTAACTAGATCCACTCACATGGATGCCAAAACCATAACCATATCATGTACAACAACCATGTACCAGAACCTATACCATACCATGTACCTCATCCATATACCATATCACTCATGATATGTCTCAATCATGCCATACACCATATACCAAAGATATAATCGAATGTACCCAAGATATCTCTCAAGAATATACCATACAATAAACCATATACCAAGTATCCAAGATGTGCCAATATCTCAACAATATCCCTCAAGTATGCACCATAACAACCAAGATCAAATACCAAGTATATGCGTCAAATATATGCCAATATCACAAAGATGTGCCTCTAACAATGAACCATAACATCCATACACAATATACCAAGGATATGTCTCAAGCATGTATCAATATCACCAAGACATGAACCTCATCCATATGCAACCATGTACCAAAAAGTGCCTCCAAGACATGCCTTAAGCATGTGACATACAAGCCTCAAACAAGCACATAAAAGACATACCTTTACTCATGAAAAAGAATTGATACATACCATCTCAGACTATGTAACCACTATGTTGTATCATCATACCTTGTTGCAACCTGAACCAAGCATACGTATTCAAATCTTCCTTAGTCTCACTGGACAGATGTCAGTTATCACGTGGGGCCTCATGTGATAGGCACTAGACAACCCGCCTGGGTGCCCCTCGGGACACCAATAGTCTGACCCATGGAGGTCAACTAAACCAGGGTTTCCTGAAACCCTTCCTTCTCTACAACTCTGAGACTTTCACACTCCTTTCTACCTTAGATCCGCTTCCTCAAATACGTTATGAAATTCTTACCAAAAGATAACTTGAAATATAGATGATCATTGAACTTGTATGTAAATATTAGAGGCTTCTTAAGGTGTATTTATACTTTTCCAAGTGACTTATATTCTTCACTTTAGGAGCGAAACTCGGTGAAAACAATTGCAACAAGAAATCAAGTGAGGGTTGAAAAGGAGCAATGGATTTCCCTGCTTTATCTCTAATTAACATGTTTTCAATGTCTTCTTGGATATTTAATTAGTATATGACTTTAGCACAATGAAACATTATTGGTCTGGTTTCAACTTTTAGTAGGCTTGATTTCTTAATCATCTAGTATGTACTGGCATCAAGATTCAATTCTCCAGGCGTAATAGGAAACTAATGATAGGTTTCTTCTCTGAATATTTTGTACAATTCTGTCTACTTTTGGTTGGTACCTACATCCATGTTGCATAGGGTGTCCCCATCGATCAATCCTAGGGTGCCTATGTCTACTTCAAGTTTTGTTGACCCTTCTCTGTTTGGGATAACTTCGATGATAACCTCCTTTTGTTTCCTTTGTTTTTTAGAGGCCATTTCCAAATCTTGTAAAATACCTCCTCTTATAAGAGGGGCGATAGGTGCAAGGGAGGGGTGTCTTATATGGCCTTGATGGAAATTAAATTCTGAAGTTTTCTTGGGGTCTCAAGTACAATTCAAATAATCAAGCAGAAGTAATGGTTGTATATATACGGATGAAATTGATAAGAGTAGATAAATCTTCAAGTGTCATTGTCATTGGTGACTCATAACTAATTATAAAAGGCCCGCGCAAGATCAGAAAAATCTCTCAATCAAGCCTTCAAATAATATACCACGGGATAAAAATTGAAGAGAAAAACTTCCAATCGATGAACTACTTTCACATCCTCCGCCAACAGAAAGGGGAGGCTGGCCTCCTAGACAAGGAACGCTAGAAAATTTGACCAATGCACTCTAAGGGTAAATGATGTTTCCTCCATGCAATTTTTACCATAATCCAATGGTTAAGGGAAAATTTCAAATATTTTTGCTTAAAAAAATTCCTTTGAGGGTGATGTGACCTCTCCCCCCTCAACAATGAACCTCATAATTCCCTCGAATTTGTTATTGCATTTGGCACATGTCATGTATCATCCCTTTGAGTACCACTCTCCACTTGGCACATGTCTCATCCCTCCCGTGTGATGAGTTTTAAATCCCCTCATGCTCATCAATAGGCTACATTTAGGGTCTTTCCTCAACTTGACGTCACTCCAGGCAACATTTCTCCTCTCGATTGTTCTCTTTTTCATTCTCGCATGGGATTCAGGCTACAACCTTCGTGTTTTGATCTAAGGAACCATCACTCATCATCACCCTCATCCTTTGTCTCTCAATTCCTTGCATGTACACACATGGATGCCCTCCCTTGGTCATTATATCTCGCTGAAGGCATGGTTATATGCTCATTTTGGAAATTTTGTTCCAGGCATTCTCCTCTCTTCCATCCTTGGTTCCTGAGTCACCCTCTCAGCCAATTTTTTCTCGTGTCTCAGTCATATTTAGCTCACCTCTCCTCATGTGGTGACAGGGTCTATCTCTCTTTCAATGTAACAATTGTGAAATGGATGCTATGAAGGGGAAGTTGAAACTTCAACAGCAAGAGTTGGCAGCTCTGTGGGAGTCACATTCTCAAATGGAACATAAATTTCAAGATAGAGAAGAAAAAAGAGACAAGGAGTTTGTCATTGTCCTCAGGAAATTCAATCAACATTTTGAACAGATTCGCTTTCTTGGTAAGGAAATCCATCAAATGCATCTAGGAAGACATGTGCAGCATGATACAACCCCTTCTGAAGGTTCTCACACCTCCTGTGAAGTAATCCAACCTATGCAACAACAACCAAAGCACACCAAATAAGAATATCTTCAAGCAATGGTGGATACTACTTTGAAACTCAATTAAACTAGGTTTTATGCAATGTAAATGTGTTTTTTTGTTGCATTCCTATGTTAGAATATATACATGGAAGGATGGTATCCTTTTTGTAATAATTGTAGTAAACATCATTCAACTAAGGAAAATTATACCCTTTGTTTTGCTAGAAGTTCATAGACAAAATGAAATTTTGTACTCTTGGGTTGTTTTAGCTTAGTTACAACCCCCTTTTATAATACAAATTAGTTATTTTTGTTATAAAAAAAAAACACCTCCTCTTAAAAGAAAGAAAGAAAATGTAGATTTTCCAAGGGAATTGGGTTTCAAGGTCTGTATCTTTTGTGCTACATGACTTAACGAGCTTCTTGCTAGTGGGTTCAATGGTTAGGCCATGAGGAAACGATTTGGAAATCTAAGATAAATATTCCTAAAGATGTTATTTCCCCTTGGTTGTTGTGGGAGACTCTCACTTCCCATTTATTTGTTGAATCCACAAACTCAAAACTCTTTGCACTTGGGAAAAATACTTAAGAGCTATGAATTGAACCTCCCATACACCTATGCAGTTGATTGAACATAGTGATCAATCATGGTAAGCCCAATATTGGAAAAAAGTAAACATAATTAGCTTATCACTCTTGTACAAGGTATGGGTTGTGTTAACCCCCCAAGCTAGGGGTAACTAAGGAGATGATGTCTCGAGGCCCACAGGTAATAGACATGGAGTGTCAAGAGTCTCATGCCTAGCACAACCCACAGAGCCCCTCTACTTTACTAGAAAACAACATCCACTACACAAGCTTGGTTCCAAGAAGATAGTAGGTCTTGCTTCATGAGGTAACAAGTTTGGTCTCATGGTAAGTGTCATTTTCATATTTGAAGCATTTGAACATGTTGCAAGGAATCCTTTCTTGATTATGGAACGTTTGCTTGGAAATTATACCTTTTCCTAGTTTCACCTTGGTGAGTGACATGGTTTCCTAGTAAGTAGGTCACCCTCGTAAAAAAAATTACTATTGGGTGGTTCCTTGAAGGGTCATCATACCATTCCCGCTCATACTTACCGCTTTCCACACTTCTTTCCCTCTTGTTTCCTCATCTTTTGGATTTTGGTCTCATTGACCCCAAGAAGGGCTTGTACCTCATTTAATGGGAAGAAGGGGCTAAATGCCTAGAGGTGTTGTAGTTGGAAAAAGTTAGAAGCCAATCATTATCCTTTCAGATGCTCGCCCTAAGGTCCTAATAGCAATGAAGCGCTACTCCATAAAAATCAAGGACCTTTTAACATAAACTAATAAGTGTCTTGCTTGTTGGGGGAATGCATTTTGTGGTGTCATTTACTTTCCATTGCATATGGAACTCTGTGTGTTCCTAACTCCAAGTGGCATTGTGGTACTCCTTACTTTCCATTGCACATAGTACTCAATGTTTTAAACCATAATAAATTAATGGCAATAAAAGGGTTTGGAAAAATGTTGCATCGTGGACGAAGGGAAACACACCCTCTACAAAGGCACCCATAAATGAGACAATAAGAACCCTTGTATGTAAAGACCCCTTGCATTAAAGTCTTTCCTCAATCCATCCCATATTCATTACGTGACTTAGATGGGTTCTTCTTGGGAAACATTCCTCTTGGGGATTGGCCTACCCAATAGGGCACCATGACACCCCTCCCATACCTAAATTAGGAAAAACTTATAAGTTATTTGAGAATTTGTTTAGTTTGAAAATGGGGGTATGATGCACATGTTTGGGTGGTTCTTGTATTAAATATGGCTTACTTGGCATGATACTAGTGACTTGTGTACCATTGGAGGGCATACTTGATTGTCTTTGTAGGACCTTTCCCACAAGATGGATGTTAGACAACACATGAATAAGACCATGGATGATGGGTGTTGAACCTAGAGGACACGAGACACTACCTTTGGAGGCACATCGGCATCACCAAAGGATGAGTTTGCACCCTTCTCCACTTAGACGTTGGCCTTTGGAGGCCTAGGACATCACCTTGGAGGGTTGGGGTTTGATGGATAGGATGGTTCCATAGGTGGATTGACATGAGGATACCATGGAAAGGTTCTTTGAGCATGACACATGGCCTTTGGATGCCTAACATATCCATCACCATGCTTTATGTTGCACTTGGAGAGCCTACGTCACCCTCTTAGGTCACGACGTCACCCTTCTAGGGTTTTATTTCATGTAAAAAAAATGATTTGTATATTGCAAGGAAAAATTTAAGGGATTGACCCTCTTATGTAGAGACATGAATTTTCATTGGAATCTTTTGGATGGTTGGGGTTTCCATATAAATATGGCTAGCAAAAATTCATTTTATCATCACATTTTTCTCATACATGTGAGAGTCTACTTCTGATTTTTTCGCTATATTGTGGTTACTAGCACCTTTTACACATGCGCTATCTCTTGGAGGTCGAGTGTGGATGCTTCTTTATTGATTTTTGGATGATATTGCTGCAATTAGGGTTTTTTCTTGTCACATATTGGTGAAGTAAGTAAATTTTTGCAATTTCATTTCATGCTATTGAATGTTTTATGGTGAATTTTACTTGTTCATATTGAAGATCTTGCTTGATAAAACCCTAAGAGAGGAGCATAAGTGATTCCTGCTCTCACAAGGCTAATTTCATCCATAAATTTGTGAAGGAAATCCTACCTAGGGTTAGACTCCCAAAGCCCCAAAGTGCTAGCACTTTACGAGTTTGATTCTAAACTCTTGATTGTGATCTAGTTGAAGTACCTAAGAAGGGAGAAAAGGTTGTTAGACCCCAAAAGTGATTGCACTCTAGAAAATCCTTCTCCTAAAGGTTTGAACCCTAAGGCCCTAATGTGCTAGCACCTTAGATTTCAAGCCCTACCTCTTAGCCTTTGCTAGCTTCATCTCCAAAATATATTTCATTGTTCTTATCAAGACTCCATATCCCTAAGGCACTAATCATCAAGCTCTCTTGTGGTGAAAGTGATAAAAAAACTCTTTATTCTCAATCTCTCGAGATATCCACGAACTTAATTAACACTAAATTGAGCTAATTTGATTGAAAACTTGTTGTTGTTGCAAAATTTTGCTACAACCATCTAAATACACTTCTATTTGTTGCATGCATTGACTAAAAGGCGGTTTAACTTGCCAGAAATTGCATCTAACAATTGGGTAATGTTCTATTGAGTTTATGCTAAATTTGTATTCTCAATTGTTGCATTTCTGAGGCATATTTCTTTCCATTATTATAGTTACTTTATTGTTCTTGTACTACTGTTTACTACTACAATTTCATAACAACCATAACAAAATCTATTGTTTAGTGTCTTGAAGAAGCATTTATTGTATGTTTGTACTTGGGAATCACATTATATATGTTATAGATTGTTCTTGTTCTATGAAGGTAGTCATATCAGCTTCATACCTCTTTTTCCTTTGACCTATACTTTGACTTATGTGATCAAGAGAGGGGGCGGTAGGCTTGGCTATCAAACTTGCTACTTTGATCCCTTGAGGTCATCACGGGAGCCTCCCTCGTGGTGGATCTCCTCCATCACTAAAACAAGGGGATTTATTACTATGGTGACAATTGTAGGATTTCATGTAGTTATGCAAGATTTGGTGATCTTGTGTTGGGCTTTGCACAACTACAAATCTTGCAATAACATAACAAAGATGTGTGTTTTTATTTATAAGTATATTAATAAAAATAAATAAAATTTAATTTTTAATATAGATAATTATTTAAAAATAAATAAAATTTATATAAAAAATAACATTTTAATTTTTAATATAAATAATTATTTACAAAATATTGATATAAATAAGTTAATATAAATTAATCTTACTTTATTTTTATTATTTGATATATGATATAGAATTAAAATAGAACTATTTAATCTTAAAGTTAAATAGTGTATTCATTATTTTATTATCTTGTTTACTGTTTGTTATTTATTATTATATACTTATATATCATATCCTATAAAAGAGGTAGATGTTGAGAAAACAGAAACATTTATCTTGCAATTGATTAATCATTTTTTAACAAGATCCCTTGAGATAGAGAGGTTGCTTTATTTACTAAATGATTATATTGAGAGTTGAGATCTCTTAGCTCATGATGGAATCCAACCCTAGCTAGGTATTGAGATACCTTGTTGATTCCTACAAGGATTGATGTTAGCTTGTTGTCTTTTGAAGTTGTTTCTTGAACCAAAGATTTAATGATGACACTAGAATCTCCAATTATGGTCAATGATTCTCTATTGGAGTTAGTTGCAAGGAGTTATTATTGAATGAAGTTACAAGTCCCTAGGGAAAGGTTAATTCATGTTGGATAAAGAATGATTCTCCATGTGCATGGCATTCCTATAGTTTATTAATGCGAATTAAGGAGAGTTAAACTTGAAGATGCTTCCTCTTAATTATTAACGTTATCCAACCAACAATGAAGTGGAAAAGACAATGCAATTGCACCTAAGGTCTTTCTCTATTGTTCATGCTTGTCTACTTAAGTAACCAGGACAATGCTCATTTTTTGTGTATGGGTATTTGTTACTATGGTGTAGCCAAAAGTCCTACTTAATAGTTGTGTAACCTAAGAAACATACAAATAAAAGGAGAAAAAAGAGACTACACACTAGTAAACCTATTCCCTATTTTACCCTAGGCAAGAAAGAAGATACAAGAAAAGACATGCATCTAATAATTAAATCATAAGACAAAGTAAAGAAAAAAAATGATTTTATTATCCCAATGGAAATAAGGAATTACAAACAACACCTTAATAATGGTTGTTGTAGCAAAATGAGCTCCAAATCCTCCTTGAGGGAAGATCCTTTTCCTCCTTTTGTGTTCCAACTCCAAGCTTGGCGGTAGAAATGAGATCCTAAATTGTAGAAAGAATGTGGCTAAGGTGAAAACTCTCTCAGCTAGAATTTCAATAGCATAATCCTGCATTGGATTGTGGATGAAACGAGTGACCTCAATATATTTATTTATAGGTGCATTGGTGGACTTCTCTCTAGGGCTAGCTTCAATGTGAACTATCCCAATTCATTGATGAAGTAATGTGATAAAGATAACTAATGAAGACTAGATCAAATCGTATAATTAGAAATGCTAGTTTGATAAGGTCCACATTTGTCCACTATGTAATTTTTGGAAGGCACACATCACTACAACGAAAACATCTTGTAGTGGAGGATTTTACAAAGGTTTTTAGTGTTACAAGATTTGGACAAATTTTCAAAAAAACCTTCACTACAACCTCTACTATTTGAAACAGAGGTTCCATATAACTGAAAAAAAATTGGGTGGGTGGAGGTTTTAGCAAAGGTTTTCTTGTAATTAGAAATACTAGTTTGATAAGGTCCACATTTCTCCACTATGTAATTTTTAGAAGGCACACACACGCACACAGAATATGATGGAATCTGTATGCATATGTGGTGTGCTCTCTCATCAAATAAAATGCACGCCAATCCTTCTCTTCATGTCCTACTGACTTACAAAAGTTATAAAACAAGTTTCTTGTAGTGCTCTAATATTTCTACATCAATGGATAAGAAGTAGGGTGGTGACCTATTGTCTTGAAAATCTCACACCATACCTCTAATGGATTTGGAGCTCATGTATTCAAATAATACTAAAAAGTTGGGCATTCATTCTTGTGATGACCTTCTATTCTACACGTGACACACCAGACTTCCTCGTGTTTTTCTTTTCCTTTCACAAGTTCATGCAACTAAATAGTCAGCACTACTAATTGCAACTGAACTTGAGCCATCCCTGCGCCATTTTCTCCTACATGGGATGCTTCCAATTTCATAACAATTTCTAAGACTTCTGACTATGACACAATATTCTATTGCATCCAAGGGCAACATATATGTGGCAACAATCCTGCAATAAACCACTCCCTATGTTGTTCATTTGGAATTTGGAATGTCAACCGATCCTTCAATATCTTGAATCTTTGATCATAGTCCCACACTTATTCATTCACTATCTACTTGATATCCTTCATCTCTGTAATGCAATGCGACTCAGGCTTAGGTTTCTGGAACTCTTTCAATAGAGCTTGTCTTACATTTTCCAATGTTCTAGTTTGTCCCGCATGTGTAGTAGCTTGATATTTCATGTACCATAGTAATTCATGGTCTTTGAATGTCGTTTCCAACTGTGCAATCTTCGCATCATCATCCTGGACATTCTTCACAGTCCATATTGTCTCACAAATGAACAAATGTTGTTTTTGATCTTCTAAATCTTCCAGGTGAAAGACAAGCATTCTTAAAGTGGGATATACTCTCGCCATCATATTCTGCATGGTATTCCTCCTTAGTGATACTATCTGAAGCTAGGATACTATACTACTTCCATTGTTCTGACTGATATCCTTACTTCCCTTACTATCTACAAGCGACAAAGTTTCTTCAGACCTTGGAGACACACAAGGGGTCGTGGGTTGGACACAAAGTCTGGCTTGATTCAGATCTTCTTCTACTAGACTGAGATGACCTTTTGTGCACGATATGATTTGGAGTATTATGCCAGTGTCTCTCTCTTCAAACTCAATATGTTGCTCCCCTCTATCAACCACAATCCTCTCTCTACTATATCAAAAACTATTTCCATTGCACAATACCCCAATCTCTTCTTCCATTGTACACTCTTCTTCTCTCAACATCGTCAACCCATTCGTTCCTCATTCATTATTCCTTGCAACACTCAGATAATTCCCTGGTCATCCCCCAGTCTCCCTTATGCGTGAAAGCACTTAGCTTCTATGGAAATCAGATTCCATCTTCATTACCCCCTTATCACACAACAACACCTTAATCTAAGTATATAGTGACTTCAAGTATCTTTTGCACAGTCCTTTAAATATTTCCCTTTTAGCATCAGTATACAACTGAGTACAATCTATAGAAAATTCAGTAATGTAACCTCCCAGTATACTATCCAACTAGAAATCAATTGTGCATGATACTCAATTACTTACAGTATTGACTTGTTGAATTAACTCAGGAGTCCAATTTTTCAGAACAAGAGTGCATAATATTCCATTTTGTTCAACTAATCTCTGGATCCACTCCACTAAAATATTCAGAAAATCAACAAAGAAAACTTCATGCAAATATGTAAACACATACCTCTGTAGCCATTTCTCTGCACTGATACACATATTCTTATTTTGATCTTCATGTACAACCATTGTCCAATCTCCTCTTTAGTATGTCTCCACATTCCCCTCAGTCGTAGATCCTGGTCCTGACAATGGAACCATTTATTGGTGTGCACTGGGTAGATCCAAGGTTCAAAATTAAATCACCAACAAAACCCTAAAGATATCGACCCTTTTAGCATCACCTACAAGTAGGTGAAGTCTCACCTGAGGTATCTATGTGGACTGCAGGAACTAGGTTTTCACAGTCATGGAGAAATGTGATACATTCATTATATTCAACACACTTAACATTCATTCATTAGACCATTCATCATGTGAGAAAACCCAACAGATAACTTATTCATATTAATAATTGATTCACTAAGTTCATGCAATAACCAAAATAGTAAACAAACACATCACAACAAAACACAAAGACACCATAATTAATGTGGTTCACCCCAAACTGGGCTATGTCCACAAAGACGGGATTATTATATTA
Organism: Picea abies; assembly: GCA_900067695.1. Taxonomy (NCBI): domain Eukaryota; kingdom Viridiplantae; phylum Streptophyta; class Pinopsida; order Pinales; family Pinaceae; genus Picea; species Picea abies. The sequence goes on along the minus strand of CBVK0101726626.1, from coordinate 12,164 downwards.
TTATTCAACATCATTCCTTACAAAAGGTGCACACTACAGTCATACAAAATATCACAGTTATAACCCAACACACCCTTACCGTTCGCGCATATAGTGCACACTTAGCTAATTCTGCCTTACTCTTCACACATGTTACTTGATTTTGTACCTTTTACCCAAAAATCCTTACATATTTATACATTGACACTAGGGCTTGGACAATTACAAAATGGACCAAAATGTCTAACTACTTCTAATTAACTTCCGCCTTTAGCGCACACTGACCCTTGAAAATGCGCTAGTTGTCTTCCTTTCTTCCATGTGCATTGTTCCTTAGCCGTTTGTTGGTCCCAAAATATCTTGCTCCAACACACAAGTGCAATGTTTAAATAAAAACGCATCGACGAACAATTTAATTCACAAAATGCAAATGCAAACCTCTGCATTTAAATTTTGCGGAGGTTTTTCTTTGCAGAGGAAATAATGAAGTCACTCTTTAGTGCATTTCATGATTTAGCGCACCAATGCATTTTGTATATACATACACATCAAGGTGTCATAGTATAATTAGGTACACCACTAACTTTTAAAAGTGATTTAAAATTCTATTTGAAGTTGGATTGTTCTATGATTTTCAAGGTGATGGTTTTGGCTCAAATGTAGGAATTTTTTTTATAATATCAAATGACCACAGATTCCTTATTGTTGCAAGTGCTTCAAGTTCTCCCCCACCAATTGCAATAAGTATATATTTTAATTATAATTCATTTATCTCATAGAATTTATGTTATGTATGCACATGTAGTTGAATAATTGTTCATTGAATTTTACAAGATCATGATTCATGATCGAGTTCAGATGTGCAAGGTATTTTGGTAGTCCCAAAACGTCACAAGCTCTTATCTGGAGAAAGATTTTGCATATGTATGTTTGATGAAAATGGACAATTGTTTTATCCTACCAATTGTAACATGTCATATTCTAGCACCAGCCCGGGTCACCGATATTACACTGTGAATTGGATATATTTTATGACATCCCTTGGGGAATAATCCTTTTGCATACATTTTAATACAAAATCAACATAATCCTTGGCATACTTTTTTAATAGAATATTCCACTAATAATTACATACTTTCACATACTTTTTAATAAAAGATTCATAAAGTTAGTAACAGAGTAAAAAAATGTTAATCGAAAGTGTATATATAAAAATTTATTATTATTATTTAAGTTTAATATTTTAAATTTAATTAAATAAAATTAAAATATTATAACAATTGAATAATGTAAATGAATAAAATCTTTGGAAAAATTAAAATACAATAAAATATAATAATTGTGATTTTAGTAAACAATTATAACTTTGTCTTGTAATCTTTGAATAATAAAAATTAAAAAAATAACATTATTATTCCATCATCATCATTATTAATGAATAATTATATCATATTGTTAATATTACAATATATGAAAAATACATAATTATTCAAATCACAATAATTCCACTCATCATATTTATGTATTTTTGTTGCTAAACATGTTTAATCAACATATTATATCTTGTTGGACAACAAACAATTCACTTTGAAGAAGAGTTAAACATTATATGGCATTAATGGTTATAATTTTTTACAATCACATTCCAAATTAAGTGATTTCATATAAGTAAAGTTAAACATTATATGACAAATAAAAATTTAAACAAATTATACATCTCAAATTAATTTAAAAACAAAGAAATCGTCAATAATGTTAATCATTAGCATACTCATAATATATTTTATAAATCAAACAACAACAACATCAACATGATATGAAAAAACATAATATACATGAGCAATATACATGTCAAATATAAATCTCATCAAAATTAATAAACATGTCATATATACATCTCAAATCAAATATAAAACAATTAATATACATGTTAAATAGTACCCCTACTAGCTAGGTCCACCACCAAAGTCAGAGGCATCAATGCCTTTGATATCAAAGGTAGAGGGTCTATCCATACCTATGTCAAAAGGAAATGGCGAAATTAATAGACTCTCCTCTGTCTCTCCACTAAGATCAAGATGTGAAGCACCCAATGTAAACATAGTGTCTACAACATCAATAGGTTGTGACACATGTGGAGGGGGAGGAGGATCAGTGGATGGTGAAACATGTGGAGGAGAAGGATGAGGATCAATGGATGGTGATACAAGTGGAGGAGGAGGGGGAGGAGGATCAATGGATGATGACACATGTGGAGGAGAAGGAGAAGGATCAATGGATGGTGACACATGTGGAGGAGGAGGAGGACCATGTGGTGGAGAGGGTGTCTGTTGGTCTCATGAGGGGATGGATGGAGTGGAATCATGAGCAACATCTGCCAGCATCTAAATGCGGTCTAGAGCATCGACAATATGACACATCAATTATGTAATGTGATGAGGTAGGGTTTCCCATATTATAGACAACTCTATTACACATAATATCTCTTGAACTAATACAGGTACCACTCCACGCTTAACCATCAAACCACATGGGTGACATTCCACCTCTATTTGGAATATATGATTCGACTTGCATGGAAAGTTGAGACTATTACTAGAGGATGCTCCATGGCCTCCTCCATCTCCTCGTCTTTTGGGGGAGGCTCATTCCCAACATATGTGCCAATATTTGCAAAAAAAATAATAATAATCATATAATTGAAACACATTGTTACAATAAATTACATGTGCATTAAATAAGATATAAAAATATGCAACTAGATTTATCAAAAAATAATGATAATATTACCTCTCTCATATGTTGATTCAGCTGCAGTAAATATGATGTGTAGACATCATCTCCAATCCATCCCACATATGTGTACTGTATAATATTAGGGATAGGATTGTCCCTTCCAGCCAAAAAATCACATATCTCCCTACCAATTAGAGTATACGGCCACTCCAGCTGGCCCCTCTTGGGAAACAACTGCCCCAGTATCTGCATATGTGCATTAATCATAGGCCTATGAAACAAGCATGGTATTGTCGGTTGAGTGACATGAAATCTCTCAAAAAATAATGTAAATAACTCTGACACGAATGGGAAGAATAACGTCCCATAAAAAAATGGCACGACAATGATCCAATGCAAAACAAAACTTTCTCAAAACAATATCTGACCACCTAATCAATTGGGCTCTCTACACTAAAATATCTACATAGTACATTAAAGGGAAACCAATGTGCTACCCATCAGAGGAATAGTGTGACAGTGCCAAGAGAATAAGAGACATATACTTAACCTTCTCTACACCAAATGAATCCATCCACAACTGACCACTGACAACCTGGAATCTTGAAGTGAAAACAATGTATATACTGGCATATCTATGCACATATGTCAATTGACTCTTTTCTACAATGCCAAGCGATAGATTAAGGAATTGGGGCTAAAATTCCTCCCTCCTAGACAAACCCATAATAAAATAAATATCCTCCTTTGTGGGATGATACCATAGATTGGGACCGCTATCACGAGATTTGTACTTGTGCAAATACCTCAACAAGATCCCAATATCGTGTAACAATTATAAGAATCTACCACTGTCACCGAAGTAGAGACTTTCCTTGTTTTAGTGAAGGAAGGATGTCCACCACAAGGGAGGCTTCCGCGGTGATCTAAAGGGATCAAATACCAAGTTTATCCAAGCCTACACCCCCTTATCTTGGTCACCTGATGGTTAGGTTTAGGTCTAGAAGAGTAAATTGAAGGTAACGAGGTAATTGTTTCACTTGTATGAGATAATAAATAATTGCAGCATAATATAGACAATTACCAAGCTATGAAGTTCAAAATGATCTCTTAGACACTAAATGATCAATAAATGCATTGGATGTTGAAAATTACAACAATAAACAAGTTGTACAACAACAATTAATTTTTTGCATAAAAAACAAGAAAAAGTACTCATAAATGTAGCAAATTAGCATGAAAAATAAACCTTTAACATGTATACTATTCTCCAATTGCTAGATGGAATTTTTGAGTAGTTTAAGCCACTTATCAAAGTGTGTGTGCAACAAATTAAAGTAAGTTTTAGTGGTTGTATCAAACTATTGTAACAACGATAATAAATAGCATTTGTTTGCTAGGCTTAGGGTTAGAGAATTTAATAAGATAGTTTGGAGAGAGGCAATATCAATTTTAAATGCTACTTTCACCACAAGAACAACTCTAGAGTAGTGTCATTGTCCTTTAGGGATTATGGATTCAAACGTGCACAACCTTGAAGATTGAACTAGATGAAATGAGAAAGATTAGGTCTAAAACCTAAGGTGCAAACTCTCTTAGGCCTCAGGAATATACCTTGAAGAAAATGGCTCATAGGGTGCAAACACTCTTGGGCCCTAGGTGCATTTTTCCCTTCTTCTTATTCCACTAGGTCAAAGTTCAAAGACTAAGATTAAAACCCTAAGGTGCAAAAACATTTGGGCCTTAGGTTCTTAACCCTAACAAAGAATGCTTTCACAAAACTTGGACAATAAAACTTTCATATGAAGGAGATAAACAATTATGTCTCCTTCCTAGGGTTTCAACAAGACAAAGAAACTTGCAACAAGATAGTAATTAACACCTTAAACATTAGCAAAAGACATGAAATTGTAGAAATTAATTACTTCTCCAAGTTTCTAGACCATCCAAAACCCTAGTTGCAAAAATAAATAATCCAAGAAAGAAGACACATCCACAAAATATCCTTCCCCAAGATAGCGCATGAGTTCAAGAGACCAAGAGAGAGAAATATCGAACTTTTTAGAGTTTCCCTCCCACAAATGTGAGAGGGAATGATGATGAAAATGTTTTTAGAGTTTCCCTCCCACAAATGTGAGAGGGAATGATGATGAAAATGAATGGAGTGTTATCTTTATTTATAAGGAAAAAATTGACACTCCAAAAGTCACAATAATGAAAAGTAATGTCTCTTGAGTGGGGCTGACCCCTCAAATTTTCCTTTAGAAATGATTAAAATGCAAAAATAATACAAAAATGGCCACACGTGTGGTGACATCATGCCCTAAATGGTCTAGGAAGTCCACTCCAAGGCCATATGCCAATGTCTGTGGTGATGAGGTGATTAAATAATGCTACATGCCTCTCAAAATCATCATTGGAATTCAAATGGTAGCAAACCCCATAATCATCCATCAAACCCTAGCATGATGTCATCACTTAAAATCCCAATGTCCAAGGCAAAAGGGGTGGCATATGAAAAGGAGAAGGTTGTTCATCGTCTCTGGGTGTCCGCCAATCATCTCCCTATGCAACATCCTCCATCCAGTGCACGATAGCCTTTGGGATGTAGAGCCCAGGGTGTGGGATTTCTACTCATCTCTGAGCCACCATTACCAAATCTGTGTAGATTTTAACCTTGTACAATTATTTACTGCAAACAAATTTTCAATAAAAGAACATAAAATATACAATGGAAAATACACACATTACACAAAGATTAAAGAACATAAAATATACAATGGAAAATACACACATTACACAAAGATTTTCCCCTTGAAACCTGAACCGGAAAAACCAACATCTTCTATATTCGTTCATCTCATACATTGTTTACATTAAAATATACATATAGGAGCCAACAACATCCAAAACCATAATCCAATGACTTGGATTAGTCAACAACCCTAATTCCTTAACCGGAACTACAAAACCATCGGCAAAAAACCATGTGCCGAAAAACCGCCCAAAAATGGACACGAAAACTGAGGACCACACAAAAAACAGACCATAACACATACCCAAAAATATGTCAAAATCAAGACCATCTATCCATCGTCCAAGGTCCTGAAGGTGTGAGAGCCATTTTCTAAATGTTTCAAGTCCCTGGGTGACTCTCTGCTTTGCATCACACGTGCCAAATTCTAAAATAAAGGCACAACATCCTAGGTGAAATCTTGGGCATCCTTCAAAAAACCATGTCAGAGGCATCCAAATAAAAAGAGAATATGAAATCAAGTAAACCAATTTTCATAAGATATATTAGTCTTTAAATCATGCATAGTAAATTGTTACTTAATATATAAGCCACATGAATAATTAACTTCAACATCCCCTTCAAGTATCACACCAACTTAGGACTTTATGTAATTTGACAAGTTTGAATTTGGGAGGGCTTTCATCAAACCCTATTAGGTGTGCCAATCATAAAAGTTAAAGGAAAGACCTAGGTAGAGGTATATATCCTGAGTGAAACAATGAAAGAAAATAACCCTTCAAGAGTAAGTGTGATAGTGGTACGTTTTGGGCTTACTTCATGGCTTATGGTGTCATTTAATCCATTTCTATGAGCACCTTTGTGGAGGGTGTGCTTTATCTTCATTTACCACTTTCTAAGTGATATTTTTTCCAAACCCTTTTATCTACCTTTTTATTTGTCATCTTATCATATTTGCAAGTCTTGTTTTATAAGGTTTCAAGCTATAGCATCACTGCTTGGGAATGGGGCGAGCATGGAAAGAGTAGAGATCACATTTGGGCTAGCTTTTGAGAGTCATTTTCTATCATTCCTTTCTTTCTTTAGCATCATTATTTTATTCTTTTGGTAGCAGCTGCAATCAACCTATGGGCCTTCATCGCTTCTTCTCATGAGAGAATGGACCATGATCCATTACCTAAGTTTAGTACATTGTAATAGGCTCCACGATGGAAAGTGTTAAGTATGTTGGGGAACATAATGTTACCCTTGTGAGAGCCCCCCAGTAGCACCCCTTTTCCCTAGGCGGTGACAACATAGGACTAGGGAACAAAAACTGGCCACCAAGGTGAAACAAAGAAAAAAACATAAATTCTTGAGCCAATGATCCATTATCCAACTTCAACCAATGATCCTCATCCATATTCCTAGTAATTTAAGCACAACACTTCAAATGAAATAAGGACTAAAATAAATCACAATGGCATTGGCTTACCATCTCCCATACACCGAGTTGATTGGACGCTTGGTTGATATGTAGTATAAAAAGGAAATATGAGGGGGGATATTGGGTTTCTATCTATGTACATTCTAATCATCATCCTGGTTGGGATCATTGTCACCATTGCGGTCCATGAGACATGATCTCCTCTAGTTACCCCTAGAAATGGGGGGGTAACATATGGCTCCAACATGGGGACATGTGCTCACCATAGAGCACATGAGAACCTCACCATCTCTGGTTGTACAAGACCTGTAATCCTACACCCACTTCTACAACACTAACACTTTATAATTATAGGTCAGTGGATGTGATCCACTGGGGTTAGTAGTAAATCGAAAATCGTTTTGGAAAAAAATATTTCACTACAACTATACATGATAAAGTAGAGATAAACATGCAAGTTCCTAACATGAATGCATAATATACAAATGAAAATGAAAAGTAATGTAGGAGAATGCAAGACTACACTAGCATGAATGCATGATGCAATCATATATACAAATGCAATGAAATATGGAAATGCCCTACCTACCCTAATGCTACATGTAAATTGAAACACTAGGTATAATCATATAACCAGTGAATCCATCCTAGCACTTCATCAAATGATAAATTTTTACCCTTGTTCTTAGAAATAAACCAAATCAAAGACAAGTCAAGAAAAAAATGATCATGAGCTGGAATAACCATCAAAGGAGAGAAAAAAATGAAATCAAACTCATGAGAGTGGGAGGGAGGAACAAAATTATTCCAAGACACATTCCCACAATAATGCTCAATCTCTGAATAGGGATATGATAAGATGAATGTTCATAAGGCTGACTCAAAGGCTCCAAAGGTTGACTACCCTACCTCTCATCACTCCCTAAGGTTTGGGATGGAATGAACATAAATATGAAGGATTCCTGATGATCACCCAAGGATGGGATGGATGAAGACTTGGACATGGGTAAATATTTCAATAAAAAATTTAGTTCACAACATAGGGTTTGTTGGTATTCTATTTGAAACTAAAAATCCTTACAACAAACCATAAGTTGAAAACAATTTTTCCCATAGGAAAATCACCATCAGGAGGAAAATTTCCAGTTGTATCTTTAGCAGAATAGAAATATGAATAAGGAGAAGGCTCGAAACTCTTATCATGGAAATCATATTCTGGGAAAGTCGTGGTCTCATCTTCATCAAAGTTAGAGCATAAATGTGGTTGAAAATATTCTTCGCTAAATAAATCCAAGTGCTATAAAGAATATGTATCAAACCTTCCAAGATATGATTGGGAACCATCATGAGAGTGTTGCAATAATTCATCCCTAGGTGGTTGGAACAAGTCGATGATCATGTCATCTTCAAGTTGTGAAACATCTATATTATTAACATATACATATGGTTGTTCTAAAAACAACAATTCTATATTCTCTCTTTTATGACAACCCTTGACATTGTAGATAGGATCTCCATCAAAACTGAAAGAACTCATATCCCATCTTCATTTCCCAACATGTATAAAATCATCAATATTTTCAATCACATCATCACCTTTATTATAGCATGAAGGGTTTAATGCATCCAAGGGATCCTCTAGAACCTCTTCACTTTCCAAATCATGAAATGAAGCAACATCAAACACTTGGAAAGGAGTACAACTTACCACATTCTCTTCATGTGCAAGAGGAAAGGGAGCTTGGATGACTTCCTTAAATAGAGGAGAAAATGCCGACATATCGTCTTCATGAGGGGCCTCTTCATGGATAGGGATAATTTTAAGGATGGAAATTTATCTCATAATATAAAAACCTTGGCGAATCTTACTAGTCCTTAATATGCAAAGTATAAAATGTTTGGCGATATTTGTGTAAAAATATTCAAATTTCTAAGGATTTTATATAGTTTCTATGAAATTTTGGTTATTTTTAAGGAAAATTAATTTATTCTATACAATTAGGGAAAATCACTTTTAGAAAAAATGGAAATTGGTGAATTGTTTTTTGGAAAAAGCATGAAAAATTAGCTCATGAGAAATATGTAGCCCCTAAAATTGTCCCTTTGAATCATAGATTAGGTCTTCAACATGGTGTGTTCTTCTTCAATAGATTCACAAGGCAACTCATGTTCTACTTTGTGTATTTGGTGATCTTCATCATGAGTCACCCTGTCAGGATCTCGTTCTTTAATCAAATCTTCGTTGTCTTCAATGGAATCATGAGGTGATTCTTGCTTCTCTTTGAGGGATTGGTAACCCTCTTCATGAATCCTGTATTCAACTTCTTGTTCCTCAATGGATTCTCCATCTTCCTGAACCGGGTCAAAAAATAACCCTTCCCTTTGGAGGGCCATTGTGAGATCGTGGATAATATCTCCATATCTTTGTGTTCTCGAGGCCCATTGTTTGGGAAATTCTTTTATGAAGATTTTAAGAGAATATATACTCTTTGGATTGAGAGTATGCTTAACCCAATTTGTTTGTCTCATTCCTAGAGATAACAAAAACAATCTTATTAGCACATCACGACGTGTCACATTTATCTCCAAAACATACTTTAATAATTTCACAACATGAGCAATATCCAAAGACGGGTCTCCATCAAATTTTGGACAATTATCCCCACAATCTGAAGAAAAGTGATTTGGGTATCCAGGAATATCTTTAATATCCAGAGAGGGAAACATTTCATGAAGTGACCATGGTTCCATGATTCCATTACTTGAGAATATGCAATCTTAAAAAAATTGGGGATGGGATGACACCTCAAAAAATATTAGTGGAGTCTCTGGATGATCTCCTTTGGATCATCAAAGGTATGTGAGGAATTCTACCCTCAGTGGAGTCACCAAGTACTTAAGGAGAAAGGATTTCGGGTAAGCTTACCAAAAGGATGTCGTAGGGAGAATGAATCAATCCTCCCTGGAAACAACACCAAAATATTTTCACATTATTTGTACTTGTGAAAATCCCTCCACAAGATCCCAATCTCATGTAACAATTAGAAGAATCTACCACTATCACCTAAGTAGAGAGTTCCCTCGTTCTAGTAGGAAGGAGTTCCACCATAAGGGAGGATTCCCTAGTGACCTCAAGGGATCAAATAACAATATTAGCCAAGCCTACAACCCCCTATCTTGGTCACCTAATGGTTAGGTCTAGGTCTAGAAGAGGAAATGGAAGGTAACGAGGTAATTGTTTCACCTATACGAGACAATAAACAATTTGCAACATAATATAGACAATTACTAATCTATGAATCTCAAAATGATCTCTTAGACACTAGATGATCAATAAATGCATTGGTTGTTGCAAACTACATAAATAAACAAGTTGTACAACATCAATTAATGTTTTTAAACAACAATAAGAAAAAGTACCCATAAATGTAGTAAATTAGCATGAAAATTAAGCATTTAACATGTACAATATTCTCCAATTGTTGGATGAAATTTCTGAGTATTTTAAGACACTTATCAAAGTGTGTGTGTGCAACAAATTAAAGTAAGTTTCAACGATTGTAGAATTTTTTTGTAACAACAACAATAAATAACATTTGTTTGATAGGATTAGGGTTAGATAAGTTAATAAGATAGTTGGGAGAGAGATAATATTAAATTTTAATGCTACTTTGACCGCAAGAACAACTCTAGACTAGTGCCATGGTCCTCTAGGGCTTATGGGGTCAAACATGCACAACCTTGAATTATGAACTAGATGAAATGAGAAAGATTAGGTCTAAACCATTAGGTGCAAACTCTCTTGGGCCTTAGGACTAGACCTTGATGAAAATGACTCCTAGGGTGAAAATACTCTTGGGCCCTAGGTGCCATTTTCCCTTCTTATTATTCCACTAGGTCAAAGATCAAAGACTAAGATTAAAACCCTAAGGTGAAAACACTTTTGGGCCTTAGATTCTTAACCCTAGAAAATAATGCTTTCACAAAAATTGGACAATAAAACTTTGTGAAGGAGAGAAGCACTTATCTCTCTTTCCTAGGGTTTCAACAAGACAAAGAAACTTGCAACAATATAGTAATTAACACTTTAAACATTAACAAAAGACATGAAATTGCAGGAATTACTTACTTCTCCAAATTTCTAGACCATCCAAAACCCTAGTTGCAGAAATAAATAATCCAAGAAAGAATACACATTCACAAAAGATCCTTCCCCAAGATAGCACATGAGTTCAAGAGACCAAGAGAGAGAAATAACAAACTTTTTAGAGTTTCCCTCCGAAAAATGTGAGAGGGAATGATGATGAAAATGAATGGAGTGTTATCCTTATTTATAAGGGAAACTTTGACACTCCAAAAGTCACAATAATGAAAAATGATGTCTCTTGAGTGGGGCCGACCTCTCATATTTTCCTTTAGAAATGTTAAAAATGCAAAAATAATACCAAAATGGCCACACGTGTGGTGACGTCATGCCCTAAATGGGATAGGAAGGCCTCTCCAAGGCCATGTATCATTGTTTGTTGTGTTGAGGTGATGGAATAATGCTATGTTCTGCTCAAAATCATCATTGACATCCAAACGACAACAAACCCCATCATCATCCATCAAATGGAAACAAACACCATCATTATGTCCAAGGTGGAAGGGGTGGCATCTGAAAAGGAGAAGGTTGTGCATCGTCTCTAAGTATCCTCCAATGATCTCCCTGTGCAATGTCTTCTATCCAATGCAAGATAGCCTCTGGGGTGTAGAGCTCAGGGTGTGGTGTTTTTTCCCATATTTGTGCCACAATGATCAAATCTGTCAAAATCAAGACCATATGTCCATCGTCCAAGGTCCTGAAGGTGTGAGATCCCATGTATGAATATCTCAAGTCATTGGGTGACTCACTGCTCTGCATCACATGTGACAAATCTGACAATAAAGGCACAACGTCCTGAGTGAAAGCCTCAAGCGTCCTTAAAATAACCATGTTAGTGGCATCCAAATCAAAATAGAATATGAAATCAAGTAAACAAGTGTTCATAAGATATACTAGTGCTTCAATCATGCAAAGTAAGTTGTTACTTAAGATACAAGCCACATGAATAATTCACTTCATTATCCCTTTCAAGTATCACACCAGCTCGAGACTCTATGTAACTTGGCAAGTTTGAATATGGGAGGGCCTTCATTAAACTCTATTAGGTGTGCCAACCATAATAGTGAAATAAAGGACCTAGGTAGAGGGATATGTCCCGAGGGAAACAATGAAAGAAAAGAACC
>CBVK0101726615.1:0-12520 GCA_900067695.1 Picea abies | reverse complement strand
TACTCGCCAAGTGTCTGACCCCACAGGGGTTCTGTTCTCTTTACTAGTTTCTTTTCTTAGCTGTAGCTTAGTCAGCTTAGTTCTGTTTTCTAAGACTGTCAGACTGTAAAATGCTAGACTTACCCGACCGGTTGAACTGGTTTCCCCTCTATTGGGGCAGTTCATTAATTACAGCATGGTTGTTTTCAAGTTTTTGTACCTCTAGTCTGGTTTTTTGAAGGCCCTTTATATATAAAATCTCTTACTTACAAAAAAAAAAAGTTTAATATTATCATTTAAATGAAAGGGCACAACAGTTCATTGTCAAAAGATGCAATGGTTCAAATTCACACCGGTTGGAAGAATATATAAACAAGAAAGAATTGTGAGAAGAAAGTGTCTTTGGAGTCCATATCAGAAGATCAAAAATAGAAGCAGAGACCAAGAAGGAAAACTGATGATACTTATGCAGTGAGGGTGGAAGGGAGGAGCAAGGAAGGATTCATATCCTTTACTAAGTAATGTGTAAAAAAAACAAGGGAGTTGGTGCTTCCAAGGGTTGGTGCCCTAAAAAACAAGGGAGTCGGTGCTTCCTAGGGTTGGTGCTCTGAAAAACAAGGGAGTTGGTTCTTCCTAGGGTTGGTGCTCTGGAAAACAAAGGAGTTGGTGCTTCCTAGGGTTGGACCCCTAAAGACAAGGGAGTTGGTGCTTACTAGGGTTGGTGCCCTAAAAAAAGGGAGTTGGTGCCCTAAAACAAGGGAGTCGGTGCTTCCTAGGGATGGTGCCCTGAAGAAGGGGATTTGTGTCTCCAAGAGTTGGTGCTCTAAAGAAGATTCTTGTCCTTCACAATCTCAAACTACTCTTTATAAAGCCTTGTAATTCTTATTAATTATATTTATATAATTGATTTTAAATACAATTCCATTGATAATCTATTGTGATGATTAATAAAATAACAAAGTAATTATTGTTTGTTTAAAAAGGTAATATTGATTCATCCCCACCTCTCAGTATTCCAACAAAGGTGATAGTCAAAACCCTCAAGGGTTACTCGTGGAAAATTACAAAGAAGATATTGAGACAATCATCAGTGAAAATGATTAGCACATACAGTGAGGAAGAGTTGTAGATGAGAGAAGTCCATGGTCGCCAAATGTTTCTCAAAAAAGCATCCTATCGAAAGGAAAACCCCAGAATTCAGTTCAAGAACAAATAAATTCTTCGATTGATAATTCTGATGATGCGGGACAACAAAACCCTCCAAAGGGAAATATTGAGAAGCCACACAAACTCCCAATTGCTAGTAAGAGGAAGAGAGGTAAAAATAAAAAGGGAGAAATTGAAGACATACCGGGAAATGAAATTGTCCCGGAAGATATCGAACTCGTTGTAAACATTGAAAAAATAGAATTTGCAAGCAAAGAACAGAGGCTACAAGAAATCAGAACAATTGCAAGAGAATTGGCTACTCAAGAGCCAATCATATTTGAAGAAGCATCTCTTACCCTGCATCGTGCCACATTCAATAAAAACTCAAGAAAGTTAGTTATTGAAAAGGTCAATTCAAAATATGAGAATATTCAAGAAAAATGGAATTCATAATTTGACTTTCAAAGGGTTCCACCCTCTAAGGTCATAGAATTCCCTGAGGCCATAGGAGAAGCTTTAAAAATATCAATTGGAGATATAGAAAATGAAAATGTGATTCTAAAAGATAGAGTTAGAGAATTGGAAAATGTCATAATTCCCCCACCACTGTTTGCTAGTCCTATCGCCACCATACAACCCTTGAGAAGTCTTGAAGGAAGACCATAATCAAGCTCAAGATTAAAAGGAACATCAAGTTTTCTTGCTTCTAACAGGAGATATGTCAGTGAAAACATCTAAAAGAGAATGTCCTTGATTCTAAAAACATGGGAGCTAGCAACCAACTTTGTCTCTTTAGGCTTGAGAATGACACATTTCAGGTAGTATCTTCAAGCAGACCTTGAAAACGATGAAGAATTTTACAAAGGGGTTATTTCTACTTTTATTGTAAGAGTTTCAAGGCTTAGTAAATTCCGAAGAAAATAAGAGGATTTGCCTTCGACAATCCATTTAAAACAATTAAAGGCATCTTGGCTCGAGAGAATCAAAAGTTTAAAAGAAATGTTAGTTGAGTGCGATGTCATAAGTGTAAAAATAGGTGAATTATATTTAAAGTTGATTGAGTTGATGTCATAAGTGTAAAAATAGGTGAATTATATTTAAAGTTGATTGAGTTAGAAATAGTCGGGTCGACTAAAGATGTGGAGGAACCACACTTAATTATGAATTCAATACTCTTACCAAAGGAACAAATGGAAGAAAAGTTGGATTCGTTAAAGATTGCATTAGCATAAAACTTCAACAACTTGTCTGAGTATTCAGAGACAGAGGTAGATAATTGGTTGGTCAGGTATGTAAACAAAAACGATGATATTGAAGATAACTTCCATCAACTCTCGATGGATTTTAAAGATCTTGAAATTCATTATTTGATATTAAAGTGAGAGAAGAAATAATGATGGCACCAATTAGAGAATATATTGAAAATTTGTTAAAGAACACTTTAATTAAAATAATTGAGTCAAATCAGGAAGAAGAAGTTGCAACCGGTCAGGTAATTCCAGCAAAAGAAAGTATAAAAGACATCCTAACCACAAATGAAAAAAAAAAGAGATTCCATCATAGTAAGTCAAGCAATAATTTTCATAATTTTCCATCTTCTAGATACTTCTCATTTGGAAATCATCCAACTATGTATTTTCATTCACTGAAAACTCATAGTCGAATTCTAATTGTTTTTCTCTTTTCTTCTAGGTCCAAGTCTATCTTTTAAAGGTCCACAAGAGCCCCATCTGAGTTCGTTAGATGAACGTTGTCATTTTAATTTTACATTTCATTGTTAAACCAAACAATTATTTTTTTTCTCCCCATAGAACTATCTCGAGGCATAACTTCAATGATTTCTCAGACTTTTGAAATTTTAAGTATGTAATTTTTGGAGTATGCCTATCATATTCTCTTTCAGTGTTTAAACGTCATACTCATTTAAAGTTTTCGGCATTGTGGCCTTATATCTTTTTTGTCTTATGATATGACCAAATCTTGGTTATATTGTGATGGATGTGAGGAATATGTTAATCTTATATGTGATGGATGTGAGGAATATGTTAATCTTATATGATGTTTTCTTTACTTATGTATAATACTTTAAGGATATCATATTTCTGTTTTGAATAAGTTCTCGATCCTTTTCTCAGTAACCTTTCTTTTGTGAATATACTTTTATATATTTTAAATTGTATTTTCATAATTCATTTTAAGCAATAACAGAGGAGCACCGCCTCTTTAAAAACGCAGGGGGATTTATCCTTGTGAGGTTGTTGTTGAGATCTTGAACAATTTGAACATCAACAATATTATATATGTTATATAATAGATACAATATATTTTATCTGTTTGTATTTGTATTTCTCTCACTTTCATATATTTTCACATTTTGTTCCACTAATATATGGGTATGTGTTCTCTCTCTCTCTCTCTCTCTCTCTCTCTCTCTCTCTCTCTCTNNCTCTCTCTCTCTCTCTCTCTCTCTCTCTCTCTCTCTCTCTCTCTGATTATATATTGTATCACTTCCATTTCCTCCTTTATATTCATATAAATCTATCATCTACCGTCTATCTTTCAGAATTCTTTTCCACTATCTCATGCATGTCATGATTCTTACAGTTCACATGCTTTTTTTCCTCTATCTCATGTAGGTCATGATTCTTACAGTTTACAGGTGGTTGGAACAAATATGAAAGGATGGAACGGGTCTACAAGACTCTTTCCTACTACATTCTCACATATTTCAGAATTCTTATTAGGGTTTTTAGGGTTATTTCCAATTTTTAATTGTTTCCAATTTTGGGTTGGTTCTATTTCTGGGTAATTTCCAGTGGTATTAAGGGTTGCAATTAAAGGGTTTCAAGGTTACAAGCCTAGGTTTTCATGGTTGTTTAAGGAATCATAAGCCACACCTTTCAATCAATAGTAGTAGGCCTAGGTCCCAATTTTTAAACTATGGCCCTAATACCATATGTGAGGCCCCTCCCTACAGAGCATCAAAGTTTCTATTGTTTTAAAAGATTATACACCAATTCTACTACCAAATGTAATTTTTTTTTCAAATCTAAAATTTAGACTTTGTTGAAATAAGGTGTGAGGTTTTGTAATGGAATTTCTATGTTTTCTAATTTTGCATCTTTGTAAAGAGAGCATAATGAACAACATAATGAGAGCATATTTTGTAATGAGAGCATAATGATAGTTAAATACCTGAGTTCCTATTTGAATTAGTCCAACTGAGTAGAGTGGAGTTGCTCCCCTGTCCAAACTGCCCAGACTGGATGAACCGAATGTTTTTCCTCCTAGCCAGCTAGGAACAACCTCTCCATGTCCCTAGTTCCAAGAAATCCTTGCATTTTCCTGGACCTCGAGCCCAAAATTCCCACAACATAGTCTAGACAGTATCTGCCTAAAAATTTCCAAACTCCAAGTTATTTCCTCTCCCAAATAATTATGTCATCGTGCTCTCCCCAAAAATTATGATCCCTTCCCCAACATGAAATGCCTCCCTTATCCTACATCCATAGCCTTCCCCCTTCCGAAGACCTTCCTTCTGACATCCCTTATTCTCTCCTTAACTCCCATTCATAACACATAAATGCTCTATCCAATAAAATAAGATTTTCACAACTGCACATCCACTAGTCCATAAATGCATAAACACACACAACCCAAAAAAAGAAATATCTCTTAATTTAAATAATATTAAATTTTTACTAATTAAATCACAATTACTTTAACTTAATTAATCAACTTAATTCAATTAATCAAATTAATCAAATAAATTAAACTAATCAATTTAATTAATTTAATCACTTTGTTAATTTAATAAACTTTGCGGCATTACACACTTGGACTTGTATTGTATAAAAAATCCTTAGAGATCAATTATGAAAATTAAGTTTTCAGTGACAGAGTATTTGCAGAGTCTTGTTTTTTATTTTCTTATTTTCTATTGGTTTTTAGTAGTTTGATGCATAGAAAATTTTAAGGGCAAAATTAAGGGGTTCCAAATTTTGATTGAGCGATTTTTTTGTGTTGTAGTGGTTTTTTTTTATCATTCACCCCTAATTTATTTATTTTTAAATGTTTATAGAGGGTTAGCCGAGGTTTTTTATGAGGGAGAGGGAAAAAAATATTTTTCGCCCATGAAATTTTGAGCCACAACCCCCATTCACCCGATTTCTAGAAATATGGAAATGGTTGGTAGCGAATTCGCCCTCCCATTTGGTATATTCAAGGTTCACAGTTTCATTTGCCCCAATTTTGGGGTATGGGGTAGCTACGACCTTCCATTTACCGAGTTTTTAAAAAAGGAGGATTTTTGGTAGTGATTTCACCCTCCCATCCATTACAAATCAGGCTTCATGCTTTTTTTTTAGCTCCAATTTTGTGGTATGGGCAATGGGCATTAAGTATTTGAACGCAATCTTAGCACCATTGAGCATAGTATGATTTCTTAGTGGAGAAGAGCACCATTGAGGACAATTTACTTGCAACATTTGGAGGGTATTCGAATTTCATATGAGGGTATTGGCAGGGTAGAGCAATAACACACCATCTACAATCTTCTTGTGCTTTCCTTTTTGTAAGTTGTTATTGCTATGAATGTTCCTTTATTTTTATTTTTATTTTCCATTTTCAAGTTCACACCCTAAAAGGAGGAAGAGCACATGAGGGTGTAAGTCACAATGCTCTCCAATATCTAATGGGTGAAACCAAACTTGCACTAATCGGTGGTCCTTCCTTTCATTAAACTTGAAGTACGTAACCTGGTCCAATTTCCTTGCTTAACCAAACTATACAAACCCATCTTGTTGCCAAGTAAATAAACTATATTGAACATGTGTCCTATTTCTCCACTAGTTGATTAAGACCACAAGGAATAATCTAAGTTGACATGAACAGTCCTCGATCTAGGACTAACTTGATCCTTTCTCTCTTGCAAGTAACTCTCAATAATAAAGAGTTGACTTCGTTTCGTTGTTCTAGTGAATGAATATTAAGACTAGTTTCGGTTGGGTATGCAGTGACTAGTGAGGATAAGTAAATGCCATTTTTTTGGACCTATGATCCAAACACATCTAAGACATGTGATGGATGTGCATCTTTTTGGTTAAGTTGATTCATGGGTTCCCATGTTACATAACCTCTAATATTTTTTTGATTTGGGGTTTGGATTTGTATTAATTTGCAAAGTTACATAAATGGATTCCATAGTGATAATAACAAACATATCAATGGCAACAAGAATGATTTGTATTAATTTGCATAGTTACATAAATCAATTCCATATTGATCTAAACAAACATATCAAATGCAACCAAAATGATTGTTTGTCTTACCTTGAGGTTTTATATTGCTAGACACATAAAACTTTGTTAAGGCCGTGTGACTAGTGTGGATCATTTTTGTTAAATTGATTCATGAGTTCCCATCAAATCCAAGCCAAATCTATCTAGGTATTGATTCATGTGTTTTTCATATCCTCAACATCAAAATATGGAGGATAAATAGTAGGATCGAGGCTGATTTACACGAGGTTTGATTGGTCATTTGTAGAAGCATGCATCCATCACTCAAGCTCTACCCCATTTGGTCCATATCTAGCGTATAAACTAGTTTTTGATTAAACATTTAAGATGCTGACTTTTTAGGTTTTGTGACCAGTGTGCCTCATTTTTGTTAAATTGATTCATGGTAGAAGCATGCATCCATCACTCAAGCTCTACCCCATTTGGTCCATATCTAGCGTATAAACTAGTTTTTGATTAAACATTTAAGATGCTGACTTTTTAGGTTTTGTGACCAGTGTGCCTCATTTTTGTTAAATTGATTCATGAGTTCCCATCAAATCAAATCCAAATATATATAAGTATTGATTCATGTGTTTTTCATATCCTCAACATCAAAATGAGGATAAACAATAGGCTCAAGGGTGATTTTCATGAGGTTTGGTTGGCCACTTCGAGCAACATGCATCCATCACTCAATCTCTACCATGTTTGGTCCATATTCAACGTATAAACCAGTTTGTGATTAAACATTTAAGATGCTAACTTTTTAGCCTATTATGCATATGATAAGTGTTATTATGAAGCTTGGTATATATGGGATAAATTCATATTTCCAGGAGTGTAATAGGTTCACATGTTAATAGAGTTAAAAACAATAATAATTACATAGGAGCCTGGTCGTTTGCTTGTCTTGCACAACAACCGAGTATAAAGAAGAAAAAGATCACAAATAATTCAACTAGATAGTGTTCCTATTCAATTTTATCTAGATAGGATATAATAGTTATCCATATCCAAAACTCAAGATATTGAAGACATGCCATACCCTAGCCAAAAAGATAAAAAAAGGAATACCTAAAAGTATAAGGTTGCATGGAAGTACTTTTATAAACTTCATGTCATGTACAATCACAACCAACATACCCATCTTTTGGTTTTTTGGTTGCATTGAGAGAAGTGAGGTGCATTCTATAGCTCCATAATGAAGAGTTTGTAACGTTTGTCCCATGTAGTAAATTTTATTGAGTCTAGAGAACTGGTGTAGATTTTTCTTAATTGGATATAGTTAGCACAGCATGTACCATTTCAAAATCACAATGGTAGTTTTACCTGGGAAATTTGGTGAGAAAGGCTCAAACTCTCAAACTCATAATTCCTCAATTTTACTATGATACCTACATGCTAAGCAATTATGCCACTGCCACATATGTCCACAATAAAGATTAAGGTAATTGAAGAAGAGAAATATGAAGATGACCTTAGCTACAAGGATTCATTGGATGTTGACCTTATTGCCACATGACCAGGCACTACTCAAATTAAAATATCCTTAAAGATACATGGAAACTACATATAATATGCTAACTCTTTAAAGCACTTAATTGGGTTTCCCAAAGTCTCTAAACCATGGTCTCATTAAACATTGGCCCATTGATCAACATTGAGATATATGTTCAACCAAGAGGACAACAATAATTCTAGTTTGAACTAGTCTTTGTAGGATGTCAATGTATTTATATTTTAAAAGTTTAATAGTTTGATAGTGTTATCATCATCATTTCTTAGTGATGAAGCTTTTCTCGATGGAATTTGCCTATTTAGCACAATAGAAATTCCCCCATGTTTGGATACCTTTGACAGCCTTGAGACATCGGCCAAAAACATTATACATGATTGGATTGAGTATTAAATACTTACGGATATCCCTTGGGATCCAGAGACCTACTTTCCATAATTTCCACATGTGTCAATAATGTCCCCTTGGAACCTTGCCTAGCCAATGAGAACTTTCTACATTTTACAACTAATGGAAAATTTGGGACAATATTAAACTCTTGTATTAGAGTATCTTAAAAACAATTTCCCAAACGTTTCATGGTAATCAGAGCATTCAAAACTTTTCAAGCCCACTTGTAGGCAGATGAAGCAACAATCTAAAGATGTTAACATGGGTCTATTTATTTCTCCTTCACAGTATTATTTTTTCATGCAACAAGTATTGTACTTGAAGAATACATTGATTATGAAATAGGTTATTACCATACTTGTGTATACTACGATGACTATAACTTCAACACTCATTTTGTCCCCTCAATACAACTTTATTACATGCTCTATGTATATCATAAAAAACTGTAATGGCCCTTCCACACTAATTGTAACATGTATATAGAATAGAGGAAACAGACTATAACTCATTCACTGTAATAATGAACTCTATACTGTAAAAATATATATAGAATGCCTAACCATTAAAGGACGTGAGACTAATCTATGGATATGCCTCCAATAGGATTTGAAAATCTGCAATATACAATAGGGCACTTTTACTACTTTCCTATTATGTTATTACCTGAGAAAATTTGCAACATCACACTCCATATATGGCCAATAAACATACTTTTGTTGGTTTAACGATGTTTTTCATGTGTTTTTCCCCTACAAAATGTCTTGTTACTTTGGACGTATGAGTTGGTCTTAACAATACAATTGAACACTCTAGCAACTTCTAATGCATGGATTGTCATTGCCATTTTTGTACATAATACCATCTTGAAGATTTCTTTGAACCGTATCTACTAAGTTTAAGCCAGAGATGTCAGCCTAATCATTGCAACTAGCTAAAGAACCTTATTTAAAGAAGCCTAATTTTTTTTCGGTTGATAAGATTATTGTGTTCAATAGCAAGATAAGATTTCCTTCATTGTTTAAAAAATGATATTTGTTCATGCTAACATCTCTTTTTAAGAGAAAGGATGACAATTAGGTGATGATCTTAATCATTATCTTGATTCTTGATACAAATGATGCACCAATGAAAACCCCTACTGTGACTTAGACAACACTAATTCAACATTTTGTAAAACTCATGCATATAGTTGTCTAGACCTCCTACATATAAAAAGGAAATAGAATGTGTAAGGACTTTGACCTTTTTTACTTCGTTCAAATAAGCAAGTATACTTTTCTAGACCACCGTAGCAAGATTCAACCATATTGATCTTTGTTGTACATAAATTTAATAATAATTCTAGATTTGGTGAATTTTTTGTACAATATAGTTACAATACAATCAACTTACATTTGATTGTCTCTGATAATATACCTCATGTATTTGATACCCATCAACCCATAAACCCTGAAAAACATCCCATAGAGAAAAAAACTAAAGACACCTATAAATAGAATGCTCACTTTGACCTACAAAGGAAATCATGTTTAAAAGCAAAGAGCAATGTTTTTATAAAAATTTGAGAAGCCTTTTCATATTGTCTACAACCCTCCAAAAAAAAAAGAATGTTTGCATGTACACGTCTAACAAGTGTGCTAATGGATCCTTTTATCTTGGGACCACTTTTATAGTTCATCTCATGGATGTTAAAAAATGATATATATATTTTTTTAAATTTGAAATGTTTCAGTCAATGGAAGGAATTGCACCCACATAATTGTGAAGACAATTCTTGGTTAATGGGCTATGATTGGGGGAATTTATCCACCAAAGTCTCCCAGTAATCTCACCTGGCCCCATCTACATGAAATAGTTCCTTGTAGAGGAAAATCATCCGAGGAAGAGCAAGCAAGTCATAAGTGGGAATCAAACCTAGATGGAGAGGGTAACAACACCCCCTTTAATCAACCTCTTTTTTGGAAAACTCTTCTCTCACAAAGTGATGTTAGATATCATATGTTTTGTTGTGAAATGAAATTTCAGATTCTTTGAGTGTTCTATGCAATTTTGATTGACACAATATTCGACCACTAATCACTTGACCCTTCTACGTATCAACTAACAACCTCTTTAGTCACAATAATTATTTGGTTTCTTGTGTTGTTGATATGTACTATGTTTCTATGTTAGTTGGAGAAATAGATGGCTACCTCTTGCTACTCCTCAAAGTTGCTTTGTTGTCAAACAAATAGCAATACATTATGGCTAACCTCCTTTCCTATTATGGACGTAGATGTAGGTGGTTGCCAAGCATGATAATTATTGGTTTAGTTGGTTGGTTATTCTAATTGTATGGTACTCTTCATTAAATTCCAATCCCATACCCTCATACATGATAAAATCCAATGGAAACACTACAACACTGCCAAACCTGCAATTGAGAGAATCATTCACTATGTTGTAGCATGCACTGCGAATTGCATTTTCAAATATATTTACATGGATAGTTGAGATTTGATATAATTCATCATGCATGCCCCTTTCTTTTCTTCTACTCTTATGTACTAATATGTTATTTATTCTGATGACCTAATGGAGTATACTATGTATTTATTTCATTTATCTATTCTAAAACTGGATATTGGGCCATTTTTAGCAGTTTGGATATACTTTTTTTTATGATCCCAATACTTTTCCTCCAACTTCATCCATGGAGCATGCCTAGTGCACCCAACTATTATACTTTTTCTCTAAATAATGAGTAAAATTAGTGCCAATCTATAGTAGTATTGTACAAAGGCTACATTAATCCTAACATATCTCCATGCCTTGGCCCTATTTTCTCGATAAAAAAAGGATTGTATCGGTGTCCTTCCATTGATTTTAGGGCTTTAAAGGCCCATCAAAATTGGATTAATGATCTTTAAACCCTATGCACACATATTTTTTTGGGTGAAGAAAGGGGTTTAATTTATTGTGCCCTAACCTTTCTTACTATTACACATGAGAGAGCATTTCAAAATATAATAATATCAATTGTTTTGAGTATGTATTAAGGGTGTATCGAGGTATGATAAGTTGAATGGGCTAAGGGGTTAGTTGAGGGTGCATGATGTCAGACAAAAGATTTATTTTATTTGGCTATAAGTGTCTTGTAACAAGTTAAGAAACTTATATTGTGCTTATAAGGGGGCCTTTGAGCATGACATATTGGTTATATAGAAAGGCCCACAGACCTAAATTATATTGAAATTTTTTTATTTTGGGTGGGATAAATGAAATTCATATGTATCAAGGAGATATTTGGTAGAACCATAATCCTATTAAGAAAAACCTAGACATTAGAGAATTTTAAGTTGGATAACAGTAAATCCTATAGTGTAAAACCTAGACATTATAAAATAGGTTTGAGAAAGATCCTTGGTGTATTTGATTATGTGATGGAACCTAGACAATGATAAAATAGGTTGGAAACCAACCATGGGAATATCAAATGACATTAAATCTCACATAGGAGGCATGCTCAACATAGACAAGGACATTGGACATTATATGTTGTTTGTGGAATTGAAAAGGTGGCATCTTGATATGACACAAATGAGAAATGATGAAGAGATGTTGTTAGGGTTGTCAAATCTAACACTAATAAAATGAAGCATATATTGCAAGAGGTGTGGCCACTGCAAAATTGAAGCATAAATAAATATCCTGATGGATTTTGGGCAACTTCTTCGTATGCTTCTTGGATGGTTAGACCGGGATATGAGAAGGTACAGGGCACTAGTTTTTGCAAGATAGATGTATGGTGGAGTAGATTGGACTCATGTAAAATTATGAGTATAGGGAAATGTGTAGACGATGTAAAGTTTCCATGCATGTATTGTGGATACGTACATGGCACATTCCACTTTTTATTGTAGACACTTTTTGTTGTAGGAAAATTCTCTTGTGGACAGGTGAATGTCCTCTTGGATCTTATACCCCTACGACCAAGACAGAAAAATGCTAGCATTGAACACTAGCATTCCTTTAAATATAACAACTAGTCAAAGGAAGAGAGGAAGAAAGCATGATGTACCTCTTTCTGAAGTTTGTCCTTGCTCGGTCTAGGATGAACTTTATCTTAAAGCCCTTTAATGAGTTTTGCAATTCAATAGACAACAAAGACAATGCATGCTTCCTATTCTACCAAGATTAGTTTAAACTAGATTTATCAAGA